>PVKA01016754.1:30252-47446 GCA_004027165.1 Ctenomys sociabilis | reverse complement strand
GGGAAGGGAAGGGAAGGGAAGGGAAGGGAAGGGAAGACAAACATCAATTGTTAGACTGGAATAAGAGCAAATAAAGAAAGAAAAACCCAGCAAGTGGAGGCAAAAAGCACTGAGGATGCCTACCTGGCAGGGCAGATACCATGATCACAGAGGTGATCGTCCCAGGGTGAGGCTCACCCACTGCACTCAGGATGTGTGGGACCCTGTGATTTCTCTGAGTGTGGATATCAGAACTGCATAATTTGCGGTAGTGGGGACTGCATTGGTGCTTTCTCCTGATTAAAACAAGTGCTAAGGAGTGAGATAAGCATTCTAATTTATATATGGAGGTCATGGAAGGCCTAAGATGAAAACAAATGCCTGAGACCATAAAAATATGTGGAAATAAGGCATGCAGAGAGATATCCAGGGGAAGAACTATATGGGCTGGGTGACTGGAAAGGCAAAGGACTGAGGCAAGATTATGATTGTCTCAGTTACTCTTCTTTCATTACTGGGACAAATACCCAACACTCCAAATAAAAGAAGGAAAGGCTCACAGTTACTGGAGGCTTCAGTTCTACTCAGCTGCCTCCAAGGCAGAGCAGTACATGGCAGAGAGCAGCTTTTCATGGTGATGGCAGAGCAGAGAGCAAAGGGAGTGGCAGCAGCCCAGGCAGCTATCCAGCTTCTCTTCTCTCCTTACACTGTAATGCAAAATCACCTGCCCCAGTGCAAGGGCAGCACCCACCCCCACCATAATCAATCACAAACTCCAGAAGTGGCCCCATGACTGCATGAGGCTTCGGAAGGACACCTAGACACAAACCATAGCAATGAGGGTGACCTGAGAAACAAGAGAATGATGAAGATGGAGAAGAATAAGTAAGTTGCTGAGTAAAAGTGGGTGCACGAGATTAGAATGTGAACCCTGCCAGACCAGGCAAAACTTAGAAAATCACCCAAAGGATTTTGAGTTCATCTCTCAGTGAGATGGGAGCCACTCACAGGCTTTGAGCAAGGGAATGATACCTGTCCTGAATTTTAAGAAAATTACTCCTTTACGCCAAGGGCATGTAGAACTAACTTGACACCAAGTATTGGGGACACTAATTTGAACCAAAACTGGACCTTTCTTCAATTTGCAATCTCTGCAACAGCTATTAATAAAAGTTGCTGTGCAAATGAGTAACTGTATTACTTAAGCCCACCCATATGCAAACACTATGGGTTGTAGCTGGTGGTTTCTACACTGAGAGGAATGTAGCTCCTCTGTCTAAGTCTGTATTGACTGAAACTCAACCCATGAAATGAGTACACAACTTTCTTCCAAAATCGGGCAAATTGAGCACAGTCCTGTTGATTACTGGGACCTACAGAGACTTTGTAGTAGTGTGTTATAAAATAAGAGCTTATTACTTATTACTTATTCTGCTGAGCTATCTGGCCAGCCATTAAGTGGCTGCCTTCTTTGTGTCACCTTCTCTTTAGGTTTTTTTTTTTTTTTTTTTTTTTAATTTTAGGGAAGGCACTATAGGGTGTGTCCAGGGTCTCACTGTTAGATCAGACTCATAGTGATCTGTGTGTCATAGTGATCACAGTGATCAATTGCAGGGCCAGCACGGCAGGCCTGGGGATTGAACCCCCAACCCCTGTGCCTGCTTATAGGCACTTTAATCCACTGAGCTATTTGGTCGACCTATTTTATCAGGGCCCCTGGTCATTGGATTGGGGTCCATCTGCACCTGTTTAGGCAGATTCAGGGACCAGGGTTCAATCCCTGGCCTGCATTTTAGCCCCACTCCTTGGGCATGCTGAGACAGGACTGAGACTGAGCAAGGTGGCACATGTGTGTAATTCCAGGACTTGGGAGGCTGAAAACAGGAGAATCAGTATGAGTCCAATCTGTGTAGTGAGACCTGTAGACACTGTCCTAAATACATTTAAAAATAAACAAATAGGCATACACATGAATAAGGAAACAGAAATTGGAGCTGGGCAATCCCAAGCCAATGGACACCTGGGCCACAGGAAAGTAAAAGACACAAGGAGAGACTCACTTTCACAGACTTTGGGGGCATGCAGCCTGTTGACTGACACCTTGCTGTTAGATTTCTGACCTTCAGAAAATTTGAAAAAGAATTTTTTATGTATTTAGTACAGGATCTACAGGGTCTCACTACATAGATGGGACTCATAGTGATTCTTCTGTTTTCAGCCTCCCAAGCCCTGGAATTATAGGTGTGCACCAACACATCCAGTCTTAGAACAGAAATCTTTTTTGTAAAGAGTAAACTTGTATAATTTACGTCAGCAAGCACACTAACATAAATCAGTAGAAACATTAAAAACAATTGCCAGGACCATCAAGACAGCTCAGCAGACTAGCTTGGTCAAGCTTAGGCAAGTGCAGGGACTGTGGTCCCCAGCACCGTATGCTGCACCAGCCCCACCCCCAGGGCAGACTGAACCAGACAGTGTATGGGCATAGCAGTGCACACCTATAAGCCCAGCACTGGGGAGGCTAAAAGCAGGAGGATCACCACAAGTCTGAGCTGCTTAGTGAGACCTTGCAACAACCAAATACATTAATAAATAAATTTTTAAATAAATAAATAATGGTTTGCCAAATAAACACTCAATTTGCAGAACTTCCTTCTATTTCCCATGAATAAAAGCAAATCATCAAGCCATAGCCAGTATCCACACCCTACCCCTGTGGAGGCTAAGTACAGAAAGCAAGTGATCTTCTGATGAATAATAGTTTACCACAACTTATATTGCTTCACTGCATCTTTAGAGTAGATCTTCCTTCAAATCCAAGATTATTCCAGGCGACAACTCAGAACACACTTGTGGGTTCCTGGATAGAAGAAAAAATGTCAGGATTTAAAAAAAAATGGCTATGACACCTGGGTCTAGTACCACAACCCTGTAATGTTAGTATTCTGGGACACTAAGCCAGGAAAGTTTCTAGTCTAAGCCCACCCTAGGCAACTTAGTAACATAGCAAGACCCTGTCCCAATTTAAAAAAATCAAAAGAGGTTTGGAAAGTGAAGGCTCTGGGTTCAAGTCTTACTAGAAAAAACAAAAAGCAAGTATGAATTAATGACAGAAAACTTGAGCCAGGTCTCCAAGGAGGAAATGACAAGGATCTGTAAGTCTTAGTTAGCGTACCATCACTTCACAGGTCTGCAATACTTCATGTACAAAAAGTACCTCATAAACTTTGTCTCAGTTGCTACCTAAAGAGTAACCCTGTATCCTTATGTGCTTTAAAGCTGGTAAGTTGGTGAGCTTGGAAGAGATACCCTTAGAGACTTATAGCTTAATAGCTTTCTTTTTAAGCCATTCTTTTGAAAGTGGGACATGCACCACCTGTCACATAATTCCTTTGCATACCTGTTTTTCAAAAGCAGATTTATGAATCTCACTGCTCAGATGCTGACCCAGAAGCTCTGGACATTTGGACACACAGCACAGGGAATTTCGATACACACCAGAACCTGTTATTCTTGGCTTTCTTATACCAACTTGTTCCCATCCCAGTACCCAGTAGCAGCCACAGGTGATCCTTTCCCATATGGGGAGAGTGGATTACTCCTCTCAGTCCTCTTGGTGAGAATTCCTCTGAACTCTAGAAATTTCTCTTTAAAGTTCATGAACATTTATCTCAGTATTCACCAATATATTTGCTCCAATGAAGACAAAGTCTTTTCCTAGTCTCTGAGTTAAATTGAGCATCATCTTTATGGAGTCCCAGCTTTCTTCATTAATTTTCATGTTATTCTATAAGACCCACCTTGATTTCATTTCAATATCAGACTGTGATGGTGAGGGAAGGAGAACAACAGAGAAGAGCTCATCAGGCTTTCGTTTCTAGAAATACCTGGATATCCTTATGTCAGAAAGTCTTGGCATTGAATTTAAGGGGACTCACAAATCCTGCAAACTTTTGTGGGACCCTAGGTAAAAAAAAAATCTTTGCTGAAGCTTTACAGTGGTATAGACAGATGCTACATTTCTATAATGAAAATAATGAAAGTCACAACAGCCATTATTGAGCCCTCACCATGCACTGGGCACTGGGCTGAAGGCTCTACTTGCCCTATTTCATTTCACCCTTACACTTCCCTAGGGTTCTTATCTCCATTTTGCAGTGAGGAACCATGGCCTTTGAGAGATTATGTAGGAGCCCCCACTCAATAACCTCAGGCCTCATTCTCCCAGGCCACACAAATGTCCCAGAATTTCCCTTGCTAAGGACTGTGGTAAAATCATCTGGGTTATTGTCAAAGCATGCAAAGCACCTTAAATTTCTCTATGGCACTATTTCCCAGGGAAATAGTGAATGGCCTTAAATACTCTTTGGCTTGGCTCTTGGGCCTTTTATTGCTGTATCTTACTTCTACATGTCCTTCCCATTCATTTCTTTGTTTATAACTTACTCATTGTTTATAAAGCTTTAGTCTATGATATCCAGTGAAAGACATCAATGTTATACGTTAATGGTCAAAAGAACAATAAAAAAAATGAACTGAAGGAAAGTGACTGAGGTACATTCTAAATAAAGGAAAGTTCCTTTCATAGTGAACTTTGAGCAGAATTTTGACAATACCAGGAGGATAAGGTAACACAGGATTTCAGAGTAAAGAGACACTTCAAACAGAAGACAGACAAACCAGTGTGAAGATGGAGTGACAGATAAGGGAGATGGGGTAGATGGGTGGGAGAAGACAGAGACTGTATGGGCAGGCCACACAGGATCTCGTATAGAGCAAGGTAGGGGATCTCGAGTTCAGCCGTGGAGGGTAGACACGTGGGAGAGGCATGATACAGCAAATCTCTGACAAGCAGCAGCGAGAGCATCACATTAAGAGGACACTACAAAGAGCATAGCGAAAGCACGGGAGCCAAGATGAGCTGGACCAGTGCGTGAGTACTTCTTGGGCTACTTCGGCACATGGCCTGTTCTCAGGACAATGTGTTTAATTACACCAAAAAAGTAAAGATCCTTATAAAATATTGTAATTTGTGTTTTTGCAAGAGGAACAATACAATACAGGACACTAATTATACGATTATTTTATAGTGGCTCACCCAAAAATCATAAATCAAAAGAGAGTGCAGAAAAATCTGTCGATACTCTACAGATAAAGAATCCAGCTGAGAGCCTAGCAGATAATAATAATAATAATAATAATAATAATAATAATAATAATAATGTCCTGTATGAGTCCAGCTGAAGACCTGGAGCCCAAAGCAATACCTCTGATGAGTCCAACTGGAGGCCTAGAGCCCACGACAATGTCTCATTCAAGCCTGATTCATGAATCTGTGCTTGGAAGGTCCCAAGCTTGGATAATTGTACTACTGCTTCCTGTTGGTCTAGTGAAAGAAACAGTTAATGGTTAAATTTTTTTTTTAATGTTTGACCAATTTTGCATTCTTATATTTGGTAATCTGAACACACTTGAAGGCAACAATATGCAATATAACAACTGTTATTGAATTTCCATTATTTTGTTCAGTGAAATTCTGTATCATTTCTAATTTTTTTTACTATTTTTTAATTCTCCTCAGAAAATAAAAAGTAAGAACCAGAGCTCCCTTGAAAAGTACCCCAGCCACCCTCAGAAACAGTGAGGTCCTGAGCTCCTCTACTGATAAGGAAAGCTAAGTTCCCATCAGGAAAGCCAATGTGACAAACCTCCGGAGGCTGAGCTGTGCACCATCTTCCCTTCTGGAGCCAGGAAGCAATGCTCAAGATGAGCACCAGAGCTCCCTCAAAATGAACCAAAGCTATTTTTAGTGACAGTACCATATCCAGCTCCTTTGACAATGAAAACAGCCAAGCTCAGCAGGAAAGTCAGCATGACAAAGCCCCTCCAAAAAAAACCAACAGTTCCCTATAGCTTCTGACAGCACCCAACAGCTTTTCTTCTCCATTTCTGTCTCATATGCTCCTGGCAACAAGTGTCAGGTGTGCCCCACCCCAGCACCATGCTGGTTCAATTCAGCTTGGAGTTACAAGATGGCCACTAGTTATCAATCTATCTCAAATATTAAAAGGTAACTGCCACTTGAGAATGTTTTCTTTATAAAGTCATTAAATAACAGAATGTAGTGTTAACTCTATTATAATTTTAAAGGCAATGAGCATAAATATAATTTTAAGATACCTTCCACCTCCATTATGTACAAAATTTTCCAGGTTTTTTTTTTTTTTTTTTTTTTTTTTTTTTGCAACAAGGCAGATTCTACTTTGAGTTCTATAATATGCTACTTGCAGGGATAGTTAAAGGAACTGTTCAATTTCAAGTAGAGACTAGGAAAAAAGGAAGCTATTGCAATAGTCCAAGTAGGAGATGCATATAGCTTAAAGTGTAGTAGGCTTAGTGGGACTTGGGGGCGATGGGGGAAATCTATTTATTCTAATGCACTGTGGCTATTTTTTAATGGTTTCTAAAGTACATCTTGTGTAACTATTATTTATTCCTATTTTATTAAGCATCTGTGAATTTATAGGTCTAAACTAGTCACCATATGATAAAAAAACAAGTAGGCGCTCAAAATATAAATATTCAGTGGTGG
Organism: Ctenomys sociabilis; assembly: GCA_004027165.1. Classification (NCBI taxonomy): domain Eukaryota; kingdom Metazoa; phylum Chordata; class Mammalia; order Rodentia; family Ctenomyidae; genus Ctenomys; species Ctenomys sociabilis. Next base: position 40,872 of record PVKA01016754.1, on the reverse strand, counting down.
TCTGGTGGGCTAATTGAAGTCTGAAGAAATTCCTTTGTTTTCCCACTGTGCCTACAGATCTAAATAGCTGTTAAGCTGATTAGAAGATTTAGACCCTGTTTCCAGATCTGGCTATTACTTTTAGAAAATTTGTTTGCTATTGCTATAAAGTGGGGATGATGAAATGCATTCGCCAAGAATATGATTGCACTGACCAGGAAGAGGAGCTCAGTGCAGGGTCAAGCAAGGCTCAGCAGCAAAGGGGGCAGCAACAGGCTGTGGCTGACAAGCAGTGCGCTGGGAAGCTCAGGGTGATTTGAAAAGGAGATGCTAGGAAATGCTATTTGGGGATCACCTAGGGTTAGGTCTGGCTCGGACAGGGGACAATGACCCTAGTAAATGTGGAAAAGATGGTGTATGAGCTCATAAAACCATTCATTTGGTCCACATTGCATTCCTATATTCATTTTATTTTAAGTCTTATATGAAACCATATTGAATCATTTTCTGATAATAAACAATCTTGGTCTTATTTTGATAAAATACACTCTTATTCTAACTCCCTTGCCTCCAAATTTTGTGTCTCTGAGGATTTAAATGTGACTGGGGCAAGGGCAATTTTCTTTGCTGTCTACTGAGCCATTGTGGATTTTTAAATAAAATGTCATTCTCACCACAAAGCTTCCACTTGTTACAATTTAAAATGGGCAAGTGATCCATGCTCAGGGAGGGAAAAGGGGCAGAATCTTTTCGAAATGCTGACAGATCCTTAACAGTATCATTGTTATGAGATGTTAGCACTGTAGTTTATAAATAATTCATCCATCACATGATTTTGAACAGTTCTATCTAACTCTGCTACAAGAGATAGCAAATTATTCTTCAACACAATCATTTGTTTTCATCCATGAAAAATAGTGGGCATTTATACCATGGTAAAAAGGAATTCAAACTCCAGCCAGGCAATCTGTTGAAAGTTTTGTAGATCAAGTCTGGGTATACGTTGCTCAGTTGCCTCTCTCTTGACACCACTGCACAGAGTCAGTGTTCCTGTTAATTTTACTTATTCGAAGGTTTTGCAGTTGACCTCAGAAGTAGCTCTGAAATTCTGCATCAGGTTCAATGCAATGCTTTAGAAAAAGTATTTAAAAAAATAGTTGAATTATAGTACATAAAAAGACAGCTGTTTACACCGTAAGAGAAGCTGATATTTTATTATGCTTATTTGGGTGTGTGAATTTCTCTTCTAACCTGGTTATTACAGAAACAAAGACATAACTGCAGATTAAATAATAGATATAACTATAGGTAAGTAAGATGATGAGGTGAAGTTTGAATGGAAAAAGCATTCTGTGCATCCTTGCATAATCATGCCACATGCAAAATAACTCAGTATACCATGGTGACCCTGTTGGTCTCATGTGGAATGAAATTAGAGAAAAGTTCTGGAAGATAATTTAATAAAAAAGATTTTCTCCTCTGAGTCTTACCCAAACACCTATACAGTTAGACATTAAATCAATGAAAACACTTGTATAGGCTAAAGATTGCCAACTTAGCATGATGGAAATGAACTAAAAGAAGCTCAAAAATAGCTGGAACTAACCATTCATATCTCTCTCTCTCTCTCTCTCTCTCTCTCTCTCTCTCTCTCTCTCTCTCTCTCTCTCTCTCTCTCTCCATCTCCCTCCACAATTTCAAATCAGTTTTGCTTGAGTCCAAAATCAGTGAGGAGGCTCATATCTTCCACAATCCTGATCATGCTGAAGGTGCTGAAGGTGACCATCAGACTTACATGAAAAGAATTTAGGCTGTGACCCCTAGGTCAGGTAGTGCGTAACCACACATGAGTTACCAACTTCCCTGAACATTCTTTTTATGTCCTGAAAAGGATCTGGCAACATTAGAGAATCCACTAGATACACTTTAGCTGAAAATTGGACAATACACAAAGGGGCTAGGAGCATTGATTTCACCAAACACCCCCCCTTGTACAGCTTTGTCTAAGAAGGCCCTTAGATTCTTTAAGCCATGGTTTTCTCATCTGGAAAACTCAGTTAATCGCTGTGTCTCTCTCACCAAGACATAATCTAGATAAACCACCTAAATGTACCCTAAAACTTAAAAGGTAGGAACTAATGGTTGAAACTCACTAATGCTTTGTAATAAATACTGAGCTTTTTTCATAGATTTCATCAAAAGATATGATGAAAAGTATTTAAGTAGGGGGTAAAAGACTGTAGCAGTATTCTGAGTGATGCCAGGCAAAGGTCAAAATTGCTGGGTCACAACGTTACCCTAAACCTCTTTTTTATTTTTAAAGAATACAAAATAGGAATGTGATCGATGATATAGAGTGTGCCTAAGGAGAGTCACTTGGATAGAAAACATTCTCTCAGGCTTTCACAGAGAGCAAATTGGTCAAGCAATGGCCATGACATCCACATGGCTGACACTGACAAAGGATCTACAAAGTGCAGTACAGGGTTTTGTGATAAGTCCAAAGGGGACTTGACTAACCCTATCAGATACAAAAGTTACATTTATTGTTATATAGGTCTTGCTTTATCTTGGCCTTAACTATCCAGCACAAATGTATATAAACAAGGTATAAAAAGTGAAGCCATGTTAATATGCTGAGCTGTGGAAGGCTCAAGTCAACATCTTTGGACATTGCCAGTCTAGTAGTTAACCCACTACTATTGTGGACTACTAGACTATAATGGAATATTTTGCTGAATTTGTGTACCTACAGTATTTGGATGACAATGGAACACTCATCTCTGACAAAATTAAACAAAAAAGGAGATAAAAATGAAGGACCATTTTGTATCTGTGTATACAAAATAGGGTAGATATTTAGCTACTTTCTCTTAATTCAATAAGAAGAAAGATTTATATTAATAGTGATTGGACAGGATATCATGTCTGCATCTTGTGCTATGAGTGACTACCACAAAGACAGCAATATGCAATGTATTAGTTCTTGTAACTGTCTTACCAACCTGTTTTGAAACTGTCTCATTGCAATTTTTTCCAATAAAGTTAATAACAAAAAACAATAAAAGTACACATATAAAGAAAAAAGTGGAGCCCCAGAGACCAGCCCAATACAGCACAGCCATCTCTGCCATCTTCCTGGATCCCTCCCACGCCTACCAGCCCGAGGGACCCGCCTGAGACAGTGGCTGACTCCAGCGGCCTCCTGAATCCTGCCCCAAGCTCTCCCACTGAGTGGAAATTCGCACGACTCACAAGGATTCCCAGATCAGTGAGTGTGTGGTGAGTCTCAGGGAGAGCCCTTGCTTCTTCCCTCATGCACTACCCAGATCCGTACCCCGAAGCCGTACAAGCAGGTGACCGGCCTGAAACCTCAGGACCCACTCACCAGCATCCCCCCGGATCCCCTACCCTAAAGTCCGCTGAGCAAGTAGGAATTTCTCTGACGCCCTGGGGCATCAAAGTTTAGTGAATGTAGAACTCCAGGCCTGCCTTGCCTGAGAGACATTTCCTAGGGATTCCATGTCTCCCCCCATTCACCTCCACAGCCCGAGAACCAGCACAGTTCAGTTGGTGAGAGCTCCAGGCCTGCCGGGCCAGAGAAACATTTCCCAGCGATTGCCTGTCCTACACCATGGCCCAGACCCAGTACAGGTTGGCCTGGAGTAAGAACTCCAAGCCTGGCATGCTGGAGGGACATTTCTCAGTGATCCCCAGTCAAAACCCAGCACAGCCCAGCCTGTGAGTGAGGGCTCCAGGCCCGGTGCACTGGAGGAACCTTTTCCATCCTTCTAAGGTTCTAGCCTGTAGACCTGGAACCAGCACAGGCTGGCTGACCCGGTACAGCCTACCCGGTGAATAAGATCAAACACTATCCTTTTGGGAGCCCAGCAGACCCACAAAGCCCAGGCTCGCCCACCTAGAGATAACTTGCCTGACACCGCAAGGCTGACTCCGGCAATTTTCCAGATCCTCGACGCAAAGCCAGCCAACACAGTGGGAATTTACATTACTTGCTCTGCATCGCAGCTCACTTCGAACTCACCTGACCAGGGAACCCACAGAGGAGAACCACAGGAGGTGCAGAAAAAAGGAACTGAACACAACAGCTAGATCAAGCATAGGCATAGCTGTGTAATCTCAAACTTCATAGGCTGGCACCAAAATCTCATAAAAAGCTACAGTTATAGCTGCACCAAAGCAGTGCAACAAAGGTCAAAGGTCAGTGCTCTACAAAATGACAAAGACAAGGGGAAAAATGCAATCTCAGACCTTAAGTCCATCCAGTAAGGGCAGAGGACACTAGCTCAGCTGCAATGAATGAATTAACAGATACACCAGCAAAGGAACGACAGCAGAAAGGTATAGAGGAAATCAGATGATTTCCTCAAATTAAAAAAGAAATATCTGAAATAGTATCTGAAATAAAGAATAAATTCAAGAAACATTGGGTGGAAAAACAATGCTCAACCAGAACAAGTGCAGAGAGCACTATTCCAGCTGAAACATATGAATTAACAGCATCTGAAGCAAAGACACAACAGCAGAAAGGTCATGAGGAACTCAAAGCAGAAATAAGTTCTGAAATTAAAAATGAATTCTTTGAAAAAAAAGAATTCTTTGAAATCATAGCATCTGAAATACAGAAACAAGTCTGGAAATATACAGAGGAAACCCAACTTGGAAGAAACACTGCAGGAAAAGAATTAATAACTACCTCTAAAGAAGACATGGATAAAAAAATTGAGGCGATCACAAATATGATGGATTACTTGAATGAGCAATACAGAAAAGAAATAGAACACATGAAACATAGTCAAAGAGATATAGAAGAACTAAAAATATCAACCATGAGTCTACAAAACCATTTGAGTGAAAGTGAAGACAGACTTTCAGATCTTGAAGACGCAGGTGGAGCTAGTGAAAAGGTGGGAAAGGTCTCTTAAAAACAACAAGAATGCAGGAAAAATAATCCATCACCTGCAAGATGACACCAGGATAAACAATGTGAGATTAAGTGGTATCAGTGGGAATGAAGGAGTCAATACAAATGAAATAAAAAGAATTTGGGGAGAAGTAATTCCAGAAAACTTCCCAAATATGAGGGAATGATCCAAAATGCAGGTCACCAAAGTATACAGAACACCAAATAACTTCAACCCAAGTAGAAACACAGAGACACATAATAGTTAAGACCCAAGAAATCCAACACAAAAATAATATACTGAAAGCTGCTAGAGAGAAGAAACAGCTCACATTCAAAGGAAAACCCATAAGAATTACAGACGACTTCTCTACACAAACAATGAAGACAAGGAGAGCATGGAGCAGACTTCTTCGAGTCCTACATGAAAACAAATTCCAGCCTAGACTATTACACCCTGCAAAGCTCTCTTTCAAGTTTGTTGGAGAAGTAAAATACTTCCATGACAAAGAACAACTAAAGAACTTCATGATGACAAAGCCAGCCCTTCACAGGATGCTGAAAGATATTCTAGAGAGAAAACACAATGACCACAACTCCATGAATGAGAATGGAAGGTACCCACAAAACAGAACAGACAATTAAACACAGGATACAAAGGAGTAAACAACAGCAGGTAAATATCATGACAATCATAAATCAGCACATTTCAATTATAACCATCAATGTAAACGGACGCAATTCTCTGATTAAGAGAAATAGACTGGCACAGTGGATTAGGAAACAAAATCCAACATTATGCTGTATGCAAGAAACACAGGTAACTCAAAAGGAGATTCATGGGCTCAAAGTCAAAGGATAGAAAACAATATTACATGCCCCAGCACCTCAGAAAAAAGCAGAAGTAGCAATTCTGTTCTCAGACACTCTCGACTTCAAACCAAGAATGATCAAGAGACATAAAGAAGGCCACGATATATTGGTCAGGAGAAAAATTCAAGAGCAAGAGGTAACACTCATAAATATCTATGCACGATACACAGGAGCACCCAACTATGTAAAACAAATCTTAATGGATATGAATAACTTAATGTCTAAGACCACAATCTTAACAGGAGACCTTAACACACCCTTATCTCAAAAAGATAGAACAACCAGACAAAAAATTAGTAAGGAAGTAGCAGAACTGAACTAGAGCTTGGAAGAAATGTACTTGGTGGACATATACAGAGTGTTCCACCCAACCCCAGCTAAATAAACATTTTTTTTAGCTGTACACGGGTCATTTTCCAAATAGACCACATACTAATCCAGAGGTCATGCGTAAGTATATGCATCCCGTGCATATTATCCCTGTATATATTATCTGACCACAGTGCAACGAAACTGGAACTAAATGACAGAAGAAACCAGAAAAATGCACTAAATGCATGGAAACAAAATAACACCCTACTCAGCAATCAATGGGTCAAGATTAAATTAAACAAGACATTCAACAATATCTACAATTTAATGACAATTCAAGTGCAAACTACCAGAATTTATGGGATGCGATAAGAGCAGTTCTTAGAGAAAAGTCATAGCTGCATACTCACACATTAGGAAAACAGAACGGGAACAAATTAGCACCCTAATGTTGCACCTCCGGCAACTAGAAAAGGAAGAGCAAACAAAACCCAGAGTGCCAACTTGCGAAGAAATCATAAGCATTAGAGTATGCATTAATTCACTTGAGATGAAGAAAACAGTTCAAAGAATCCACAAATCAAAAAGTTGGTTCTTTGAAAAACTAAACAAAGTTGATAAGCCTCTAGGCAACGCCAACAAAAAGAGGCAAGAGAAAATTCAAATATAAGCAATAAGGAATGAAAAGGGTGAAATCACGACAGACCCAGTGGAAATTCAGAAGACTGTCAATACTAACTTTGAGAATTTTTTCAATAATGGAATAGAAGACACAGAAGAAATGGACAGATTCCTCGAAAGGTACAAAACTGAATCAACAAGGTATAACAACTCTCAATAAGCCAATAACAGCCAACGAAATATGAAATGTAATAAAAAGCCTACAAACAAAGAAAACTCGAGGTCCTGATGGATTCCAAGCTGAATTCTACAAGAAATTTATAGAAGATATAATCCCTACACTCCACAAACTCTTCAATGAAATTGAAAAGGAAGCAGTCCTCCAAAAATCATTTCTGGAGACAAGTATAAAATCAGGGAAAGACACAAAAAAAAGGAGAAGTATAGGCCAATCTCTCTCATGAACTTACATGCAAAAATACTCAGTAAAATCCTGGGAAATAGAATACAACAAATCGTCAAAAACATCATACACCATGACCAGGTAAGATTCATCACAGGGATGCAAGGATGGTTCAATATTCGAAAATCTATACATGTAATGCTCTATATTAATAGACTGAAACCTAAAAACCGCATGATCATCTCATTTGATGCAGAAAAAGACTTTGACAAAGTCCAACACTCATTCATGTTCAAGGTCATACAGAAAACTGGCACAGATGGACTCTTTCTTAACTTGATAAAAGCCATCTATGACAACCCGAAAGCTCATGTAATCCTAAAGGGGGAAAAACTGAAATCTCTTACTCTTAAATCAGATACAAGACAAGGATGTCCTCTATCACCCCTCTTATTCAATATAGTCTTGGAATCATTAGCAACAGCCATTAGAAAAGAGAGAGAAATAAAGGGAATACGAATAAGTAAAGAAGTTAAATTATCACTATTTGCAGATCACATGATACTTTACATGGAAGACCCCAAAAATTCGACCAAGAAACTACTAGAATTCATAGGGAAATTCATAGCATAGCAGGATACAAAATCAATACTCAAAAGTCAATAACATTCCTCTACACAGATAATAAGCCCACTGAAAGGGAAACAATAGAAACAATAGCTTTTACAATAGCACCATGGAAAATGAAATACCTTGGGATTCACTTAACTAAGGAAGTCAAAGATCTTTTCACAGAAAATTACAACACCCTAAGAAAAGAAATTATAGAGGATTTCAGAGAATGGAAAGATATTCCATGCTCCTGGACAGGAAGATCCAACATCATGAATATGGCCATACTCCCAAAATTTCTGTACAGATTTAATGCAATCCCTATCAAACTGCCACCAACATACCTCCCAGACAGAGAAATCAATCCTAAAATTTATTTGGAACCACAAACAACCTAGAATAGGAAAGGCAATCTTGGCCAATCAAGACAAGGCAGGAGGCATCACAATTCCTGATTTGAAATTACACTACAAAGCCACTGTGATAAAATCAACATGGTATTGGCAACAAAATAGACCTGAGGATCAGTGGAATAGATTAGAAGATGCAGAGGCATCTGCGAAAACACTCAGCCATCTTACCTTCAAAAAAGGGGCTACACAAGCTCACTGGAAGAACGATAGCCTCTTTAACAAGTGGTGCTAGAAAACATAGCTTTCTACATGCCGAAAACTAAAACTGGACCCAGTTCTATCGCCATGCACTAAGTGAAAGTCAACATGGATTAAAGATTTAAACATTAAAACAGAAGCACTCAATCTCCTGGAAGAGAAAGTAGGAGGAACTCTTGAAGACAGAAGCAAAGAGTTCATGAACAAACATATATTCACATGAGAAGCACTTGAAAGAATCCACAACTGGGATCACTCTTCTTAAGGAGATTCTGCATGTCAAAAGAAATTGTCAGCAGAGTGAAAAGACAACCCACAAACTTTGAAAAAATTCTCACTAATAAGCAATCAGACAGAGGAAAAAATTCTAACTAATAAGCAATCAGACAGAGGACTACTGTCTAGAATATATAAAGAACTAAGATATATCAGGGCCCTCAAATTTAAAGACCCAATTCAGAAATGGGCATCTGAAATGGATGCACACTTCTCAGAGGACGAAATTAAAGAAGCGAATAAGTATATGAAAAAATGCTCACCATTGCTAGTCATCTGTGAAATGCAAATAAAAACAACACTGAGATACTATCTCATGCCACAAAGAATGGCTATCATAAGGAAATCAACCAACAAGAAATGTTGGAGAGGTAGTGGGGAAAAGGGAACACTTCTCCACTGCTGGTGGGAATGTAGACTGGTACAACCATTGTGGAGGTCAGTGTGGAGACTCCTCAAAACAGTAGGACTAGAAATCCCATTCAAGCCAGCTATCCCCCTACTGGGAATTTTTCCAAAGGGTCTGAAAACATTGTATCATAGTGACATATGTGTACCTATGTTTATAGCAGTGCAATGTGTGATAGCAAAATCTTGGAAACAACCAAGATGCCCGTCACATGAGAAATGTTTGAAAAAGATGTGATATTTCTATATAATGGAGTATTACTCACCTATTAAGAATTATAAGTTTGAAGCATTTATACTGAAGTGGATGCCACTTGAACATATACTCTTAAGTGAAATAAACCAGACACTCATGTGTAAATATCGTATCGTCTCCCTAGTATAAGAAGCAAAAAGCAGAAATACAAATGGAAACGTACAACAACTAAAATCAATTGAGTCAGATAAGGCAAAGTGAATGTCATATGCTGCAGGATAGTAATCAGCTTTTCTTCTGGATGGTTAACAATCTAAGTTCACAAGTCAGAATTGGAGAAATAGAAGAGCCACAAGGCCAGCCAACATTTTGGCTCTAGTCTTTCAAGGTCAGCAAAGACTCAGGACATAGGAAAACCTGTACTGCAACATCATGAAATTCAGTTGAGCTCCAAATTTTCTGAACAAAGGATTATGGAGCCACAGAGGAAAGAGACTAATGATCTATAGTGTGCCTGGGGAGAGTCACATGGAGAGAAAACTTTCTCTCAGGCTCTCACAGAGAGAAAACTGGTCAAGCATTGGCCGTGACTCATCCACATGGATGACACAGACAAAGGATCTTCAGAATAATGTACAGGACTACAAGATAAACCCTGAGAGGACTTCACTGACCACATAGGAAATATAAAGTTCATGTGTTGGTATATAAGCCTTGATCTATCTAGGTCTTAACCATCCAGCAGAAAAGTATAAAAATGAAGTATACATCGTGGGGCCATTTTATTAAGCTGAGCTGTAAATGGCTATGGTCGACAACTTCTTTGAATAACTCACTATTGTTGTGGAATGCTGGACTATGTTGGATTGTGTTGTCAAGTTCAAGCACCTAAGTTAGTTGAATGACAATAGAGTGCCCATTTTTGACAGGTGTAGACAAAAGAAGGGGTGTAGAAAGAAAAAAATCATGATGTGAGTGTATAGACAGTCCGGTTGGGATAGATAACGCTGTGCTTCTACATAATTCTATGAGAGGCAAGATCTGTACTAATGGTGGCTGGACAGGATATTATGTTGGCTTCTAGTACTACGGTCATCCACTAGGAAAATAATTATTGAATTTTTGATATAATTCAGGTATAAAAAATGAGATAAATAAGCAGCTACACTCTTAATTCACTGATAAGAGATATCTGCTAAAATAATATCTGTAAATATAATATCATGTATGTACCTTGTACAATACCAAAACTTTTTTTTTTTTTTTTTTTTGGCAGAACCGGGGATTGAACTCAGGCCCTGCGCTTGCCAGGGAAGCGCTTATTCCACTGAGCCATCTCCCTGGCCCCAATACCAAAACATTATGAAAACAGTTTATAATGTATTAATGTATCGAATCTGTATTG
>PVKA01016754.1:6282-30152 GCA_004027165.1 Ctenomys sociabilis | reverse complement strand
AAAAGAAAGAAAGAAACAGAAAAAAAGTCTTATTCCTATAACTAAAGGCCTATCACTTTTATAGCCTCTTTATTAAATGTTGTTGGAAAGACTGGCTTTTCACATGACAAAGGCTAAAACCAGACCCCTGTCAATTATCATACACTAAATGAAAGCTAGAATGGAACAATGATCTAAATACTAAAACATAAACACTAAATCCACTGGTGGAGAAAGTAGATAGAAATCTTGAACCATAGGTGATGGCACAGATTTCATGCACAAAAATCAAACTGCATAGGATATACTTCAAAAAATCAACCACTAGGATCTCATGTTTTGAATATCAAAAGAAATTTTCAGCAGAGTAAAAATAAAATCCATATATTGGAGAAAATTTTTAGCTCATTATAACTCAGACAAAGGACTTATATCTAGAAAACACAAATGATTTTTTTTGGCCAGCTCAGCCTGTCATGAGGGTAGGGCTAGCATAGCATGTGGTGCCAGGGATCAAACTCTGCAGTCCTCTGATCTTGCCTAAGCTTGTCTAAGCAGATGCTTTCGACTGCTGAACTCTTCTTGGCCCTAGAACAAACAAATAATATTTTTTTTAAAACATCAACCCCCACCATTTAAAGGTCCAATGAAAAACGGCATCTGAGATAAATATACTCAGATAAAGAAATACAAAGGAAAAATAAATATATGAAAAAAAAAGTTCAACATCACTAGTCATTCAAGAAATGCAAATTAAAACACTTAGATGCCAACTCATCCCAGACAGAGTGGCTATCATCAAGAAGTCAACCAATAACCAATGCTGGAGACGTTGTGGGGGAAAAGGAACCCTTCTTCACTGTTGGCAACAGAGTAGACTGGAACAGCCACTACAGAAATCAATGCGGACATTCCTCAGAACACTTGGATTAGAGGACCATTCAACCCAACTATTCCCTTTCTGGGTAGTTTTCCAGAAAAAAATAATGAAAACATGACACCACAGCAATATATGTGTACCCATGTATATATAGTAGTGCAATTTGTCATAGCTAAACCTTGGAAACAACCCACATGATCATCAACTGAGGAATGGATAAAAATATGTACTATTTTTACACAATGGAGTATTACTCAATTATAAAAAAGATAAACTCAAGGCTTTTATAGGTAAATGGATGCAACTAGTGTAAAATAAATCAGACTCGCATGTACGAACATTGTATTGTCTCCCTTGTATAAAAAAATGAAAGAGTAAAAAAATTCAAAGGTACAATAGATACTGTGAAAGGGAAAGAAACTATTCAAAAAGAAAGAACAGGGCTGGTGGTATAGCTCAGCAGACTAAGCATTTGGTTAGGGAAGCACAGGGGCCAGGGTTCAATCCCTGGCACCACATGCCATGCCAGTCCCACGCCCAGGCACGCTGAGCCAGGGATGGAGTCTGGACATGGTGGTGCACAGCTATAATCCCAGCACTAGGGAGGCAGAAATCAGGAGGATCATAAACAGTCTGACCTGTATAGTGAGACCCTGCACAAAAAAAGGAAAGGACAACTGAAGTAAAAGAGAGGAGAAAAGAAAGGAAGGGGAAAAAAAAAAAAATATATATATATATATATAATAGCTAAGATAATTATACTACTAATTTCTATTGGACTATTGAAAGCAACAGCTAATGATTAGCTTTTTATATATTTGTATGCCTATATCTGAACAACTTTGACAATAACAATATGCAATATATCAACCATTGTTGATTTCCTTATCATCTTCTTTTGAAATTCTATATTCTATTTTTTTTTATTTTCTTTAAAATAATAAAGGTCTGTTACACTGTCATGAGGTAATTGTGTTTTCTAAAGGAGCTTTATTTAGAAAGTGAAATGGAGGAGAAACAGAATAGATTTTTCTCAATATGGTTTGAAGAAAAAGTTTTGTTGTTTGGGCCAGCAGAAATTTACTCAAATGTATAAAGATATATTTACTTTAACCATTCTGACAGTCCTATATAACTGGTTCTTATGTAGACTTAAAACATGTGACAGAACATGAGATAAGGTATTTCCCCAAAAATTCACCATCCAGGGAATAGAAAATCATCCTACATACAAATCTCTACCATGTTTTTCAATGACTTTATGTTGAAAAGCCAACTGTGCTTTGAGGAAAACCTAAAGATTTTCATAATTTCTAGTTTAAGATACTTAGACTACTATGCATCCTTAATTTCTTCATTTATTTTCTGCTGATCTTTATGTACAGACTAAATATTTCTAAAGATAATGGCCTTCATGTTTGGACCTTCATTGGTCCAGGGTCACATATGGGCCCTTAAAGATACCTTTCAATTAGAACACAATAGGCAGCAGCATCACAGAAGTTATGACCAGACAGAAGAGGGGATGGACAAAGTTGCCCTAATGTTACACGAGGAACACTTAGAGCTTGGGATAAAATACCAAATTATCACAGAACTTAGACTAATAAAGTAAGGCTTAACAGTGACTGCTCTAGAACATCGTTGGGTACCCAGAGCAAGTGTGGTGCGGACAACGTATGGAATCAGAGATACAGCCTCCAGCTGTACGTGCTTCTGTGGCTTGCCTAGCTTCACAGTGCTGCTGTATCCAAGAGCTCACTCTTTCCAGGACAAACTACATTCAGTGGTGGATGAAGTGGGAGTATAAAGACCTTGTGCACACCCTGGAACAAATCCAACAGATTATGCACACTTCAGAGCTCCCCATGGAGTGAGCCAAGACTACTGGACCAAGTCCCCAAAAATTCTCCCTATTCTTCATCCTGTTTTTCACCCTTACCCTACTTCCCCACCCACAGATACTGACCTCTAATGAATATTCCGCACACCTAACACAGAGTCCATAATTATTTCCAAAGAAACCAATCTGCATGAAGAGGTTGGGGATAGAGGGTAAATAAAATCAAAAGCTCTCTTTCACCCAGGACGTGCACAGGATTTCTATCAGACAGCTAAAGAAGGTGTCAAAAAATCAGTCGTGACCTATCCCTTGAGCTTACTTTGCAAGGGAAAGGTCAGCACTGGGGACACAAACACGGGGGAAAGCAACTTGCAAATGGTAGCTAAAGCCATGAGACTAGATGAGCCTCTTAAAGAGAGAATTCTTGTCTCTAACCCATTTAGAGGCTAGAGACAATAGAAGACAATAAAAGAAACTGGAGAGCTTGCAGGGATGTCAAAGAAAAAAATGCAAGTGAATTTGGTAACCTGGAAACCCAGGAGGAGAGCTTTAATGTGGTGATGAGGGATGTCAATGTGCTGGGAGGTCGAATAAGATGAGGACAGGGAGGTAATCACTAGATTTGGCAAGACAAAGAGTCATTGCCAATTTGACAAGCGTGATTGGTGGAATAGTCCAGATAAAAGCCTGATTGGAGTGTTTTCAAGATAGATGCGGAGTAATGCAGGAGAAAAGAGATTATAAGTAATTCTTCAACTTTTCTATAAAGATGAAAGGAAGTGTGGGTTTTGCAGCTGAAGGGATCTACATTTTAAGGAGGGAAAAATTTCCTCTTCATTGTATCTTATCCAATAAAGACTGAAAAAATTAATAGCACAAAAGACAAAGAGGAGGAAAGTCCCAGATTAGATAAACACCACTAACAGCAACAGAGTAGTGGTACAAAATACAATGAGTGATTTGTTCCAGGAACTGAGAGAGAAGGAAAATGAACAGGTGCAGAGGCAGGTGGGCAGTAGAGTTCGTGGTGGAACTAGGAGGGCATTGCTCCTCAATTGATCTCATATTTTCAAAGCAATGAGAAGCAAGGTCATCCTCCAAGCATAGCGAAATGCACCTTGACCTTCCAACACAAAAAGCATTGTCTCTGCCTCCTCCTCTGCCTCCTCCATAGCAACCCACCCACTTTTGCTCATTCAGTGTGGTTTTCGAAGCGCTTGGGCCTGGCCCCTTAGCACTTTTCCTTGCCCATAGTTCTATGCCAAGATCCCCCAACTCCTTTTATGCCATCCATTTAGAAAAAGAGAGAGAAGCCCACTGTCCTGGCAGCGTGGCATGGCTCGCAGCCTTTTTTCACAGCTCTCTTCATGTCTTGCAGCTCATTAATTTCACTCTTTTATTCCATTTGCTACAGTGGGTTTACCCTTAGGTTTTTGTCAGACTGTATTTGTCACTCACCAGTGTATCCCTCTGGGTCCCAATCCCAAGGCCTGAAGGAAAAACCTGACTATTCCAAATGGGAATATTTACTTGTAAAAATAATTTGGTCAGCTCTTTGAATGTACCTACCACAACTGGAGGCCTAGGATAACAACATCCGTTAATTTTCCCGAAACTCCTAAACTGCTTGAATCTTGAAATCCTCTCCACAGGAGAATGTCCAGGTCAGGGGTCACTTCCCATTCCAGGAACATCCTGTGGATCTTCTGTATAAGAGCAACTTCTGCTGTTCTTGAGGGAGAGCAGGCAGATTCCTGGTGTCCTTTATGTTAAACTTCTGGTTTCTAGGCACAGTGGTCTGACTACATAGCTACCCTCGGTGCTACAAGTGTTCTGCACCTCAGTTTCCTCATCTTAAAATCAGAGAGAGCACCATTCCCTTGACTTTGTACAGAGTTGCGGTGGTGACTCATGTGTTAAGAGCTCCAATGTCGTCAATCTGCCTTATCAGCATTCAGTCAGTAGCAGCTGCTAATTCTATGTCACAAGCTCTAAAAATTCTTTAAAATAAAAATTGTGATTTTTCTCCTTGTTAAAATTTTTGGCTAAAGAAATGTTATTACCTACTACCTATCAATCTTTAAAATTGTTTTTCCACAGAATCCACTATTGGTATATGGATTCCTCTCTAGGGATCCTATGAGAAAACCTCAAACCCAGTTGCAAAGCAACAGTAATTTATTGTCTCATAGTTCTGGAAGCTACAAGGCAAAACTTAAGGTAATAGCAAGCGATAGCTCTCTGAAGGCTTTAGAAGCAGAAAATCCTGCTTTGCCTCTTCTGATCTCAGAATTACAGAAAATCCTTGATGGTCCTCAGTATGTCATTCGAAACTCTGCCTCCACCTGCAGATGTTCTCCTATCCTGTTTGTTCTCTAGCCTTTAAATGTCCCTCACCTTATAAAAGAGGTAGGCACTGAATTTAGGTCCCAATGTGAATCATCTCATCTTAACTTTGTAGCACTGCAGAGCCAAGGTCACAGGAAACAAGGATTTGCATTTAGAAGGCTTTTGGGGAAATGTATTACAACTTACAAACCTATTTAGGAAACAAAGACTACCAACCATACAGAATTTGGCCCAAAATACCACCCATCACTAACTGTAACCCCACTTAGAAGTATCCAAAGTCTGTCCCAGTGACCAACACATCCATGAACTGTTAGTACAGGTCTGGAGCAAGATACATGACTTACCTTTTTTAAAGGGAAAGGCTTGGTTTGGACATTGTCTTTGGAAAGTCACATTTGGCCTTAGCTGCATATTAATCACATCAGGAATTGGCAAATTTTAAAATTTTGTTCATCACAATCATTGGTGATACCAGCTGTGAGTGGTCACAAACGGAGAAAACATTTGCTATTTTCCACTTATCTCTAGTTATTTGCCTAAGCCCTGTTTGATTCTAATCCTTTCGTCCTAAATAATGAATTCTTATTGTTTCTGACAACTAATTATCTAATTTTAAAAATCTCCTTTTCCTTTGATGGAACAGTCCAGACCTTCAGTGAATCATTTCAGGGGATAATGCTTGTCCCTTGTTTGCAAACAACTTTGCCATTCTGTACTGTGGGCTGCTTTGTTTCAAGACAAAAGCCATATCAAGTAGGAGCACTTTAAATACCTTCAGTGACATAAAAGAAGTTATTCTTCTAAAAGTGAAATATGGAGCTCATTATGTTTCTTTGTTATTTCTGCCTGCTGAACACATTTGCTATTGATGACACGACATATTTTCTTATACTTCCAACTTCAACATCCAAATTTCCACAGATATTAACTCTTCCAGGAAGCCACTGCTTTAGAAGACAACTTTATACATAAAACATACTGTTTGACTTATTGTGAGTTATTAACCTTAAGGGGAAAAAAACAAAAGAAAATTCTAACAGGGGCTTGCTATTTTGAAGGCATGGTTTATGTTAGGCTCAAGTTTGAATAACTGTTTCAAGGGTTTGTCTTGAGATTTTAACTTTAGTACTTGGATTTATTTTTTTAACAAAGTAATATTCAGGATATTTGGGAGATTTTGGTTTTGGTTTTTTACTAACAGTTGGCTAAATATAAACACATGAATCAAAATGTACAAAATGATATGTAAAAGATATTACCCCTTTTTCCCACAGCCCAGTAATGTCCACCGCAGAGGCTCTCTCTCTCTCTCTCTCTCTCTCTCTCTCTCTCTCTCTCTCTCTCGCTCTCTCTCTCTCTCTCTGTCTCTCTCTCTCATACCAGGAACTGAACTCAGGACCTTGTGCTTGCTAGGCAGGTGCTTCTGCCACTGACCTATCTCCTCAGCCTCAGAGGTCATCGCTGTTATCCATTTGTTAGATGTCCTTTCAGAAAGAGTGCTCACATGTGCATGTATATAGGTTTGCACATACATCCATAAAACCAAAATCATCAAGAGCATACTGAGCTACCATCCTGACCTGGCTAAGTGAGTACCTTGGAGATAGTTCATACTATGCAGTAATAATCTTCCAGCATGAACTCCCCTGATGTGATGCTCTCTCTTCCTCCTAGCGTCTATGTCCCTGCATGGTCTCCCCCACTAAAGGAGTCAACACTAATAGGATGCATTGTAAACAAGTATGTGATGTTCACAACAAGGATATCTTTTGCCTAAATAATTATGCAGATGTATGCAATGAGTTTGCTTTATACTCAACCCTTGTAGCTCATGGTTATAGCTTTATGATGGATTTTTAAAGGGTTAAAAATCAGTAACCCAGTCATTTTTCAGTTTTGTTTGTTTGTGTGTTTGTTTTGCACCAGGTATCAAACTCAGGACTTTGCACTTGCCAAGTAGGTGCTTATGCCTCTGAGCTGTAGCCCTGGCACCCTTTGCTATTTCTTAAGATGTCCTTTGTTTTAATGCAATGGAACTGTGTATAAACTAAAAACAGGTGAAAATTATCCTGAGCACATACTATCCACTTAAGAATTGAGGAGAGTGGAGCAACACCCCACTTGAACAGCTAGCAATCTGAGAGGAGCCAGCTATATATCCTAAAAGTATTCAAATTCCAAAGTGACTACAGGCAAGTGCTCTATCTCACCTCAGTACTGGCTTTACCAAGGGATCTCATCATGTTTGAAATTTATAGGATATGTTGTTAATGTCTTCAACAGGTGTTCCTACCCAATCTCATCAAGAATCAGATGCTTTGATTTGTCTTTGGGGCATTCATCCCTCAGTCCTCCTCAGCTGTGTATTTCAGAGGGGACATTAACCTTAGACATAAGCTTCTAGCAAAGTCTCTGTCTGACTAAAATAAGTCTTCCCCAAGGATTACCTCAAAACTGAGCACCTAACCAGAGCCGAGCCAAAAGACCCCAGACACATTTCAGAGCAACAGTGTTGTCTCCAGGACAGATGAACACTAGCTTTTTCCTACCCTCGAAGATGTAGTATGAGGAAAAACAGGTTCTCAGCAGAGAGTTGAGGGAAGCCCTGAATATATTAGAACACAGAGAGGGAAAGCTGTTTAGATATTGGTGACATGCCTGTCTCATAATCAAGCTTTATCTAAAATCTCTGGACTAGGAGTTTCCAAGGTGCAGTCCCACAGCAGTTCAGTCAGCAAGACTAGAAAACTAATTAGTAATGCCAATTCTCGGGTCTTCCTGAGGCAGAGCTGTTTCTGGAACAGCAACTTGAATTTCGGCAAGCTCCCTGCAAGACTGTGGTGCACAATAAAATTTGGGAATCACTGGTGTTAGAATAAGTTGATATAAAAACAGCTCTCTTAGCCTAAGTACCATTATTCTGAAATGGTCAGTACCATGAGTCAGTCTATATACCTTGCCTAACAAAGGCCATGCAGGTTTGGTTTTTGTATTCTTGAGATCAACTTAAATATCACTTCAAATATAATCCTTTTTTAATTTCCAAAACATATTGACTTGTTTGATATCTGTTGCATCAGGATTTCTGGTAAAAGACAAAGACACTAAGAAACAAGGCTTGGAACATAAACACCTCCTTGATGGACGAGGAAACAGAGGTGCCTTCGTTTAGATCTCTGGGCTGACCGAAATATTTCTGGCTTGGTTCTTTTTATACTCAGCTCATTGTAGCTGAGGAATATACAGTATAAGTGAGCAGTACAATTAATGTATAAAGTTTTAAAAAATATATTACATTAAAAAACTATAATTGCCATTAATACCCTCAAAATATACCCTCTCCCTCCTTATCCCATTCCTCTTGCCATTTTCTGCAGTAAATCTGAAGCCCCCTTTTGTGAGTATCTTTAGTTTTGCTGTCATGGCAGCCTTGGTGTCCTGAAGCAATTCACAGTGTTTACTTTTCTCTACCATGTTGACTTTGGGGAAGTGCTTGAAACTACACAGTGCCAGGCCTGGTGAAGGAGGTGAATAAGGACATGACACACAGTAACGTTGTTATAAGATTACCAGCCCATTGTGTGACTGTGGACAGCAGAATTTTATTAAATCTCATAAAAACTAAAAATAATCCCAAAAGTGCTTCAGCAAGTGGCCAGAACAATCAGGTCAATATGATTAAAGTAGAACAAAAAGTGAGGGATTCAGAGCAATATATCTTTTACTGTAATTTTCTTAATCTAGTCTTTCCTTTGATATTCTGATCATGTCTCATAAGGCCATCAGGTAATTGTGTCAGGCAGGTTAGGTTTCCATCCTATCTCTGCTGTGTGTTATGAAGACCTGGGTTTGGATCCTGAGTCTGCTGCATTTTAACTATGAGACCTGAAAAATTGATTCCATAGAATTTGAGAGTAGAATACAGATTACCTGAGGCTGGGGAGAAGAGAAGGGAGATAAGAGGAGAAATCAACCAATGGGTATAATACAATAAATAAATAGGAGGAATAAATTCCAGTGTCCTATGGTACACCAGAAAACAATTAACAATAATACATTATTATAGCACATATCTCAAAATACTTAGGAGCAGACTATTTTGGAACTACTCACCATAAAGTAACTATGAATTTTTGTGGTTAGGGATATGCTAACTCACCCTGAATTGATCACTACCCATAAATACATGAATCAAAATATCATACTGTACTTCATAAATATGAACAAATATTTTACATCAACCAAATAGGAAAAAGTTGCAATGAGAAATGACAAAATATATTAAAGATGCGGGGCACGCAGCTCAAACTGTGCTGTGACAATTTATTCTTCTGTAAAATAGTGAAACAGTGCTACATTCTTTAGTGGCCTCTAGAAAGGCTCAGTGAGAAGAGTTTGGACAGAGACCAGTTCACAGTAAGTGCTTAATAAATGATGCTCCTTAGGAATAATAGGGTCGAATCCACTATTGTGGCTGCTTGCCGCTGGCACAGGCTGTGCACAAAGCAAGTTGCCCTATGCCAGGGAGGGGTCTTGCTAGATGCAGCATCTGGGCTGTGAACTAAGTCCCCTGCCTGCTGATTGCCAGCCCCACGCATTTCGCCCTCTCTCCTGATGAAGCAGACCCAGTCAGCAGATCTCATAATCTCAGGATTCCACCTCATATCAGAAGCTGCATTTCTTAAACACATTTGCCTTGTCAAGGTCTTTTCTTTCTACTTAAGGTAGTGGGGCTTCTGCTGATTGGAAGGTTTTTAAATTAGCAGCAGAACAACTAAAAGCTTCAATCTCAATTCCAGCATGAAAATCTACTAGAATCAGCAGTGTTTCCTCCATTGCTAACTACAATTAATCTGTGACCCATATTTGGGCAAAGTTTTTTAAGGATTTTTACTTTCTACCTTGTCTAGATTGTAACGGGCCTAGGAAGAAAAATCATGTGAAACCCAGAAGTATATTTATAACTCATCTATCTGGCCTTATTGTAGATAACTTAGCTGGCTTTTTTGCATGACCATGACTTGAATGATAACAAAGCATTTTTGTGACAGATTTAAGATGGAATAGAGATCTTCTTCAATCCCACCCACAACCGCCTAGCCAGAGTGACAAGCCTTAGACAGCGGGGCCAACGCTGGTGGACTCCTGGATCCTGCCCCAAGCCCTCCCAGTGAGTGGGAATTTTCAGGACTCACCAGGCTTCCCAGATCAGTCAGTATGTGGTTTCTGAGGGATAGCCTTTGGCTTCTTCCCACACGAGCTACCCGGATCCCCACCCCCAAGCCCTCCAAGCCAGTAACCAGCCTGAAACCTCAGTGCCCACTCATCAGTAACTCTCCAGATCCCCTGCCCCAAAGATGGCTGAGCAAGTGGGAATTTCCCTGACTCCAGGGGCATCAAAGTT
Source organism: Ctenomys sociabilis (assembly GCA_004027165.1). NCBI lineage: Eukaryota > Metazoa > Chordata > Mammalia > Rodentia > Ctenomyidae > Ctenomys > Ctenomys sociabilis. The sequence goes on along the minus strand of PVKA01016754.1, from coordinate 19,694 downwards.
AAGTGAGTGGAGAGCTCCAGGCCAGCCACATGGGAAAGATATTTCCCAGCAATTGCCGGTCCCACCCCACAGTCCAAGATCCAGCGCAGCTCAGACTATGAGTGAGGACTCCAGGCCAACTAAAGAAGAGGGAACTTTCCCAGCCTTCTCCAGTTCCAGCCCACTGTCCCAGACCCAGCACAGCTTGGCTGACCCAGCACAGCCTATCTGGTGAAAAAGAGCATCTACTATCCTTTTGGGAGGCCAGCAGACCCATCAAAGCCCACGCCCACCTACTTAGAGAGTGACCTTTCTGAGACAGGAGGGCAGACTCCGGCAACTTTCCGGATCCTCACCTGAAAGCCAGCCAAGATAGTGGGAATTTTCACTACTCACTCTGCATCCCAGGTCATGCTTGCCTGACCAGGGAAACAACAGAGGGGAACCATAGGAGCTGCAGCAAAAAAGAACTGAACACAAAAGCTAGATCCATGTCAGGAATAACTGGATAATCTCAAACTTAATAGACTGGCACCTGAATCTCATTACATGCTAAGGATATAGCTGCACCAAAGCTCTACACCAAAGGTCAGAGGTGAGTGACCTACACAAAATGACAAAGACAAGGAGAAAAATGCAATCTCAGGCCTGGAGTCCACCACTAAGTGCAGAGGAAATGAATGAATTAACAGATACAGAAGCAAAGGAACAACAGCAGAAAGGTATAGAGGAACTCAGATGAGAAGTAATTCCTGAAATAAAAAAAGAACTATCTGAATACATAGCATATGAAATAACGAATCAAATCCAAAAACATCGGGGGGAGGGGACCAATGCTCACCCAGAACAAGAGCAGAGAGCACTGTTCCAGCTGAAATGTATGAATTAACAGTGTCTGAAGCAAAGAAACAACAGCAGAGAGGTCATGAGGAACTCAAAGCAGAAATAATGTCTGAAATCAAAAATGAATTCTTTGAAAAAAAAGAATTCTTTGAAATCATAGCATCTGAAATACAGAAGCAACTCAGGAAATATACAGAGGAAACCCAACTTGGAAGGAACACTCCAGAAAAAGAACTAAAAACTACCTCTAAAGAACACATGGATAAAAAAATTGAGGATATCAGAAATATGATGGATTCCTTGATTGAGCATTACAGAAAAGAAATACAATGTATGAAACAGAGTCAAAGAGCTAAAAAAGAACTAAAATTATCAATCATGAGTCTACAAAACTGAGTGAAACCAAAGATAGAGTTTGAGATCTTGAAGATGCTGGTGCAGCTACAGAAAAGGTGAGAAAGGATCTCTTTAAAAAAATGAGAATGCAGGAAAAAATAATCCATTAAGTGTAAGATGATGTCAGGATGAAAAATGTGAGAATAATTGGTATCAGTGAAAATGAAGGAGTCAATACAAATGAAACAAAAAAGAATTTGGGGGGAAGTAATTGCAGAAAGCTTCACAAATATGAGGAAACAATCCAACGTTGAGATAATCGAAGCATACAGAACACCAACTAACTTCAACCCAAGTAAAAACACACCGAGACACAGAACAGTCAAGATCCCACAAATCCAACACAAAAATAACATACTGAAAGCTGCTAGAGAGAAGAAGGAGCTCACATTCAAAGGAAAACCCATGAGAATTACAGCTGACTTCTCTACACAAACTATGAAGGCAAGTAGAGCATGGAGCACAGTTTTTTAAGTCCTGTACGAAAACAAATTCCAGCCCAGAATATATGCCCTCCAAAACTCTCTTTTAAATTTGATGGAGAAGTATAATACTTCCACAACAAAGAACAACTAAAGAATTTCATGATGACAAAGCCATCCCTTCATAGGCTGCTGAAAAATGTTCTAGACAGAGACCACAATGACCATAACTCCATGAATGAGAACAGAAGGAACCCACTAAACAGGACAGACAATTAAACGTAGGATGTAAAGAAGCAAGCAGCAGGTAAATATCATGACAACCATAAATCAACACATTTCAATTATAACCATCAATATAAATGGACTCAATTCACCAATTAAGAGAAATAGACTGGCACAGTGGTTTAGGAAACAAAATCCAACAATATGCTGTATACAAGAAACACACTTAACTCAGAAGGATATTCATAGGCTCCAAATCAAAGCACGGAAAATGACACTACATGCTCCAGCACTTCAGAGAAAAGCAGAAGTAGCAATTCTGTTCTCAGATATTCTGAACTTCAAACCAGGAAGGATCAAATGACACAAAGAAGGCCATTATATATTCATCAGGGGAGAAATTCAAGAGCAAAAGGTAACACTCATAAATATCTATGCACCACACACAGGAGCACCCAACTATGTAAGACAAGTCTTAATGGACATGGAAAACCTAATGTCTAAGACCACAGTCTTAACAGGTCACCTTAACACTCCCTTATCTCAAAAAGATAGATCAACCAGACAAAAAATAGCAAGGAAGTAGCAGAACTGAACCAGAACTTAGAACAAATGGACCTGGTGGACATATACCACCCAACCATAACTGAATACACATTTTTTTCAGCTGCACACGGGTCATTTTCCAAAACAGACCACATACTAATCCATAGGTCATGTGTAAGTATATGTAAGAAAACAGAAACTATCCCATGCATATTATCTGAGCACAGTGCAATGAAGCTGGAACCAAATGAAGAAACCACAAAAAACATGTTCAACTCATGGAAATTAATAACACCCTACTCAGCAATCAATGTATCACAGAAGTAATTAAACATGAAATTAAACAATATCTACAATAAAATGAAAATTCAAGCAAAACTTTCCGTAATTTATGGGATGTGATAAAGTAGTTCTTAGAGGGAAAATCATAGCTATGAACTCACACACTAATAAAACAGAATGGGAACAAATAAACACCTGAATGCTGCACCTCTGACAACTAAAATGAGAAGAGCAAACAAAACCCTTAGCGCAAGGACGGGAAGAAATCATAAAGAGAACAGGAGAAATTAATTCAATTGAGATGAAGAAAACAGTTCAAAAAATCCACAAATCAAAAAATTGGTTCTTTGAAAGAATAAATAAAGGTGATAAGCCTGTAGCCAACCTCATCAAAAAGGGGAAAGAAAAACTTCAAGTACATGCAATAAGGAATGAAAAGGGTGAAATCACCACAGACCCAGCAGAAATTCAGAAGATTATCAATAGTTACTTTGAGAATCTTTACGATCACAGAATAGAAGACACAGAAGAAATGAACAGATTCCTAGAGAGGTAGAAATTACCAAAACTCAACCAAGAAAATATAACAACTCTCAATAAGCGAAAAACAGCCAATGAAATACAAAACGTAATAAAAACAGGACTGACAAAGAAAACTCCAGGTCCTGATGGATTCCCAGCTGAATTCTATGGGAAATTTATAGAAGATATAGTCCCTACACTCCACAAACTCTTCAAAAAAATTGAAGAGGAAGCAGTCCTCCAAAAATCATTTCTGGAGGCAAGTATAATACTGATTCCAAAACCAGGGAAAGACACAACCAAAAAGGAGAACTATAGGCCAATCTCCCTCATGAACATAAACACAAAAATATTCAGTAAAATCCTAGCAAATAGAATACAGCAAATCATCAAGAAGATCATACACAATGAACAGGTAACATCCCAGGGATGCAAAGATGGTTCAATATTTGAAAATCTATAAATGTAGTACACTATATTAATAGACCGAAAACTAAAAATGACATGATCATCTCAATTGATGCAGAGAAAGCTTTTGACAAACTCCAACACTCATTCATGTTCAAAGTCTATAGGAAATTGGAATAGATGGACTCTAGCTTAACTTGATAAAAGCCATCTATGACAACCCAAAAGCTAATATAATCCTAAACGGGGAAAAACTGAAATCTTTTACTCTTAAATCAGGTACAAGAGAAGGATATCCTCTGTCACCCCTCCTATTCAATACAGGAATCATTAGCAATTCATTATTGGAATCATTAGCAACAGCCATTAGAAAAGAGGGAGAAATAAAATAAATAAGAATAGGTAAAGAAAAAGTTAAATTATCACTATATGCAGATGACATGATACTTTACTTGGAAGACCACAAAAAATCTTCCAAAAAAACACTAGAACTGATATGGAAATTCAGTAGGATAGCAGGATACAAAGTCAATATTCAAAAGCCAATGGCATTCCTCTACACAGATAACAAGCACACGGAAAGGGAAACAATAGAAATAATATCTTTTACAATAGCACCAAGGAAAAAGAAATACCTTGGAATTTACTTCACCAAGGAAGTCTAAGATCTTTTCACTGAAAATTACAACACCTTAAGGAAAGAGATTATAGAGAATTTCAGAACATGGAAAGATATTCAATGCTCCTGGATAGGAAGAACCAACATCATGAAAACGGCCATACTCCCAAAATTTCTGTACAGATTTAATGCAATCCCTATCAAACTGATACCAACATACCTCCCAGACATACAGAAATCATTCCTAAAATTTATTTGGAACCACAAACGACCTAGAATAGCTAAGGCAATCTTGGCCAATAAAGACAAGCAGGAGGCATCACAATTCCTGCCTTGAAATTATACTACAAAGCCACTGTGATAAAATCAACATGGTATTCACAACGAAATAGACCTGAGGAACAATGGAGTAGATTAGAAGGTGCAGAAGTATCTATGAATACACTTAGCCATTTGATCTTTGACAAAGGGGCCAAACATACTCACTGGAAGAAAGATAGCCTTTTTAACAAATGTTGCTAGAAAACCTGGCTTTCTACCTGTGGAAAACTAAAACTTGACCCACCTCTATCACCATGCACTAAGTTAAAGTCAAAATTGATTAAAGACCTAAACATTAAAACAGAAACACTCAATCTCCTGAAATAGAAAGTAGGAGGAACTCTTGAAGACATAGATAGAGTTCATGAGCAAACATATATTTGCAAACATATATTGTTGCACTTGAAAGAATCAAAACTCGGATCAACTTTTCTTGAGGAGTTTCTGCAAGTCAAAAGAAATTGTCAACAGAGTGAAAAGACAACCCACAATTTTGAAAAAATCCTAACTAATAATCAATCAGACAAAGGTCTGCTGTCTAGAATATATAAAGAACTAAGATATAACTGGGCCCTCAAATTTAAAGACCGAATTCAGAAATGGGCATCTGAGATGAATACACACTTCTCAAAGGACGAAATTACAGAAGTGAATAAATATATGATAAAATGCTCCCCATCACTAGCCATTCATGAAATGCAAATAAAAACAACACTGAGATACCATCTAACTCCAGAAAGAATGGCTATCATAAGGAATCAACCAACAACAAATGTTGGAGAGGTTGTGGGGAAAAGGGAATGCTTCTCCACTGCTGGTGGGAATGTAGACTGGTACAACCATTGTGGAGGTCAGTTTGGAGACTCCTCACAACAGTAGGACTGGAAATCCCATTCAAGCTGGCTATCCCCCTACTGGGAATTTTCCCAGAGGAACCGAAAACATTCTATCATAGTGATATATGTGTACCTATGTTTATAGCAGCACAATTTGTGATAGTAAAATCTTGGAAACAACCAAGATGTCCATCACATGAGGAATGGTTGAAAAAGATATGGTATTTCTATATAATGGAGTATTACTCAGCTATAAAGAATGATAAGTTTGAAGCATTTATACTGAAATGGATGCCACTTGAACATATACTCATAAGTGAAATAAACCAGACACACATGTGTAAATATCATATAGTCTCCCCAGTATAAGTCAAGAGAAGAAATACAAATAGAAATGTGCAACAACAACTAAAAACAATTGAGTCACATAGGGAAAAGTGAATGGCATATGCTGCAGGATACTAATCAGCTTTTCTTCTGGATGGTTAACAACCTAAGTTCACAGATCAAAACTGGAGAAATAGAAGAGCCACAAGGTCAGTCAAGTTGAGCCCCAAATTTTCTGATCAAGGAGATTATGGAGCCACAGAAGAAAGAGATCAAAGTTCTATAGTGTGCCTGGGGAGAGTCACATGGAGAGAAGACTTTCTCTCAGGGTCTCACAGAGAGCAAACTAGTCAAGCATTGGCCATGACTCATCCACATGGATGACACAGACAAAGAATCTACACAGTAAGGTATAGGATTACAAGATAAATCCTGAGGGGACTTCACTAACCTCATCAGAAACAAAAAGTACATGTGTTGGTATATAGGTCTTGCTCTATCTAGGTCTTAACCATCCAACAGAAAAGTACAAAATGAGTTGTACAATATGGGGCCATAATAATAAGTTGAGCTGTAAATGGCTATGGTTGACAAATTCTTCAGATAACTCACTATTGTCATGGAATGTTGGTCTGTGTTGGATTCTGTTGTCAAGTTCAGTCACCTAAATTGGTTGAATGACAGTGGAGTGCACATCTTTGACAGGGTAGACAATAGAAGGGATATAGAATGGAAGAATCATGATGTTTGTGTATGGTCAGTACAGTTGGGATACACCATGTGTCTACATAATTCTATAAGAGACAAGATTTGCACTAATGGTGGTTGGACAAGATATTATATTGGCTTCTGGTACTATGGACAACCACTAGGAAAATAACACGGTAGAATGTATTAATTACTTAATCTTTGATATAATTCACATATAAAAAATAAGATACGTAAACAGCTACACTCTCTTAATTTACTGATCAGAAACATCTGCTATAATAATGTTTGTAAGTATAATATCATGTGTGCACCTTGTACGATACCAAAACATTATAAAAACAATTTGCAATGTATTAAATTTATCACATCATTCCTGTTCAGGTGTCTTAATCCTGTCTCATTGATATTTATACTTCAATAAAATAAAAAATAATAATTTGCGTTCTGAGATAGATGAAGCTATGGACTTTCATCAAATTTGAAGTAAATAAATTTATTATTATTTTTTAAAATGCTGTATTAATTTATGAAATCCATCTTTTCAAGTTATCTTAACACTGTCTCATTGATATTTGAACTTCACTGAAACAAAAGTAAAATAAAATAAAATATAATAATACAAAATCCTGTGTCAGGTGGTGGAGAGATAGCTCACTTGAATCAGCGCTTAAGAGGGAAGCACAAGGGCCTGAGTTCAATCCCTAGATCAGCAAATAAATAAATAAATACATAAATACATAAATAAACAAAACAAAAAAATGATGGAATAGAATCTGATAGTCAATGATATAAAATAGTTCTCGGCTTAAAAATTGCTCAAGTTTAACAACCATCTTTGGTATCTTAATGCCAATGTGATTTTGAATATGATACTCACATGTGGCACTTCAGTCAATGCATCTATAAAATAAGAAAATAGAATTAATATTTAAGGTTATTATTAGATTTAGATAAATTGAGGGACTTCTATGTAGAAAATATAAAGAATTTTTAAAAATCAGATCCCAAAATTCAAGGACTCAGTCCAAAAATGGAAACCTGACATGAACACACTTTTCAGATAAAGAAATACAAATTGCAGATAAATATATCAAAAACTATTCAATATTGATCATCCAAGAATTTGAAATTAAAACACTGAGATTTCATCTTATCCCAGAAAGAATGGCTAATATAAAAAAAAAATCAAGTAATAACAAACGTTGGAAGGCAATGGAGAACAGGGAACCCTTCTTCACTGTGGGTGGGACTGTGGACTGGTGAAACCACTGTGGAAATCAGTGTGGTGATTCCTCAGAAAACTAGGATTAGAGGTCCCATTCTACCCAGCTATTCCCATTCTAGAAATTTTTCCAGAAGAAATTAAAACATCATACCACAGCAATATATTTGCACCATATTTATAGCAACATAATTTATCATACTTAAATCTTGGAAAGAAACCATATGCCCATCAACTCAGGATTGAATAAAAAGAAAAAAGTAGTATTTATATACAATAGAGTATTTCTCAGCTATAAAGAAAAATAAGCTGGAGGCTTTTATAGGTGAATGGATGCAACTAGAAACCATATTCCTAAGTGAAATAAATTACTGTCACCGATATTGTCTTCCTGGTGTACAAAACTCAAGGTGTAAATGAGATAGATACAATAGATACTGTGAAAGGCAAAGAATGTTCTCTAAAGGAATAAACAACTGGAATGGGGAAAGGATAAAAGAAAGAATAGGTAGGTAGATGGATAATAGATAGATAGATAATAGATAGATAGATGATGGAAAGATAGATAGATAGATAGATAGATAGATAGATAGATAGATAGATAGATAGATAGATAGATAGATGCTAGATGTGTGATGGCTAAGATAATTGTACTGCTAATATCTATTAGTTCATTGAAAGAAACAGTGCTTTTATTTTTGATCAATTTAGCATGCCTATATCTGGTAATCTGACCAACTAGTTTGAGAATAGCAATATGCAATATGATAACCATTGTTAATTTCCTATCATCTTGTTTTGAAATCTATACTGCTTTTATTGTTTTCATCTTTTAAATAAAAAATTTTAAGTAGCAAATCATTTACTAAAAACTTATGCCATTTACTAAGAACTTATTTGTGTCCTACTTCATGCTAAGCACTGTATATTTCATATTTCACAGTTAAATTTATCCTCACTATAAAAATGAAGTACATAATAACAATAATACTATTAGTGATGGAAAGAAGAATAGTGCATACAGTAGGGACTATATTAAGTATTACAATTTACCTCATTATAATCCTATTAGGGAGGTGCTCTTGCAATCCCTGTTTTGTAGGTGAGCATTTGGAAGCAACAGAAAAGTTAAGTGTGCTGCTCAGAGCCTCACAGCGAAGAATTTATAGAGCTGATATTCAAATTTTTCATTTCTTGGCTTCTTATCCCAAGTTCTCAATTCCAACCAACTGAAAGACACATAAAAGCTGAACCATAAAAATAAACATGTTGAGATTCAAATTTTCTAGAAGCATAATATTCATCAAAAACATTGATACTGTTTCTTTTCCTCTTAAAAAATAAATATTCCACATGGAAGTTATGAGGATGAATGGTGAGTTTTTAAAGCTCCCAGTTGGTGAGGTGGCCAGCACTGTGTGCTCCATGAAAATGAGGAGATTGCCACTAAAGTGAAAATTGATTCAAATATTAGTAGGTTTTCTTTTAACTATAAAGTCAACGTTTTCCAGAAGATCCTCATTTGGGTAATAAAAAAGTGAAGGTTTTTATAGCATCCAATTATATGACAAGTGAGTTACATTTAAAGGCATTAAAAATGGTTACTCCAAATATGAACTGAGTGTAACTTGTTCACACAGTAAGCTCCTTCTGATTCATGAGGGCAGTGAAGAAGACATACGATAAGATTATGTCTAAAAAAACTCTTATGTTCATAGGTGCAGCTTTGGGCAGGTGACTGGAGCATATGTCTACAACACTCATAATAGATTATTGCATTGATTATCCCAACAGTGGCCCCTCAGAAATGGTCATGCCCTTATCCACAGCTGAATATGCTGCTAAAATGCAAGCTCTGGTTAGAGGCAGGTCACTGAGGAAATGACAAGGATAGCATGTCTCCTGTCTAGATCCTCGCTCCCCTATCTCTTCCTTCAGGCCGTCATGTCTGACACAGCTTTCTCTGCCAGATCCTTCCACAATACATTCCCACCTTGGAGAAAGCCAACCACGGACTTAAAACATGAGCCAAAGTAAGACTTTCTTCCTTCTCTATTGTCCCAGGAAACAGTGGCTAGGACATTGGAGAAGATAATGATGCAGTATCCCAGAAATTTAGTCTGTCCACGTGGATGTAGGGCATCTGATAGTTAGGAGACAAAGAAAGGGTAATTATGTTAGTCATCAGTCACCCCTTGTGTACCCATTATACCTATTTTTATAAAGTGAATCAGTTGAACCCTAACTAACCCCTTTGACAAATAAGAAACCTGAACTTAGGAAAAAGCAGGTAAATTGTCCGAAAGTTCTTACTGCTTAAAGAGAGCTAAAGTGAGGTCTACACTGTGGGCTACAGAGCCAATGCACTTTCTAACACATGAGTTCCCTCTGTAGAGAGAAGCCAGATGAGAAATACTAGGACTCAGAGGCTCATCTAGAGGACAGATGACATTTATTTTCTTTGCACAGTACCTCATGAAGGTAGAGACATAATTTTGTTAGAGGTCGGGACAAACTGATGCTTCATTATTGAGAAAATATCTGGAAAAAAAAGACACCTAATAATAGGAATGATGATGGTGAATCCCTTCTGGGTCCTTGGTACAAGAAAAACATTTATATATGTTCCTTGCTAAGATAGCATTTTCTTTTTTTTTTTTTTCTTTTTCTTTTTTTTTTTTTTTTTTTACAGAACCAGGGATTGAACTCAGGCCCTTACACTTGCCAGGGAAGCGCTTATTCCACTAAGCCAGCTCCCTGGCCCCTATTTTCTTACAAGCTAATGTAGAGCATATTCCTCATAAATAGTCACTCAATATTTTGAATTTTCCTGGTCTAGTTCTCATACACTCTAAAATGAATGAAATGACTTTTAAGTATTTTGAACCCTGAGAAAATATGTAGTGTTTCTCTGACACATAATTTTATCCTTCAAACACTATGATAATCTTGAAAGTATCCAAATAATGCAATAAGTACAGACCCCATAATGAAGATGGCTGCAGTATAAGCTTCAATTCTAGCACCATGAAAGAATGAGTTAGACACTGATATAGATCTAAACCCAAAATAGCAGTGGTGGTCCTAAAACTTGGACTAAATGGGATTGAGGTTACAAAGATGAGAAATTTGTACTTTTAAAATAAGCCTTCATTGAATGCTAATCTATGTGTAGAAAAAAGAAATAGGCCAGGTATGGTAGCACTCTGGGAAACTAAGATAGGACACCAAGTTCAAGCCAAGTCTGGGCAACTTTGAGACTTAGAAAGACCTTGTTTCAAAACGGCCAGAAAGATAGCTCAGTGGACTAAAGCACCTGCTTAGGCAGATGTAGGGACCAGGGTTCAATCTCTGACATGCCATTCTGGCCCCTCCCCCAGAACGTGCTGGGAGGTGGATTGAGACTGGGCATGGTGGCAGTGCCTGTAATCCCAGAACTTGAGAAGTTGAAAATACAAGGATTTCTATGAGTCCTATCTGTGTGGTGAGACCCTGAAGACCCTATAATAAATACAATAAAAAATGAAAGACTTTGTCTCAAAATAAAAATATAAAAGGGCTAGGTTGTAGCTCAGTGCAAATGTCTTGTGTTCAATCTCTAAAACTGCAAGAAAAGAGAGGAGAAAGAGGAAGAGAAGAAGGGGAGGAAGAGAAAATGGAAAAGGAGGAGGAGGAATAAGGGTGATGATGGTGGCCCAAAGGAAGAGCTTGACTCTAATCTTCTTGGCATCTTAAAATTATATGAATTCTTGCATTTATCTCTGTGTAGAATTAGGGCAGTAACTTCACCAAGTGGGCAGAAGATTTTTCAAAGAAAGAAATACTCTTTTTTTTTTTTTTTTTTTTTTTTTTTTTTTTTTTTTTTTTTTTTTTTTTTTTTTTTTTTTTGAGATTGATGGATGCTGTTGTTTTGTTTTTCTAGAAAAGATTTTATTGTTCTTTTGCCATAGGATTCCAGTAGTCTGGAGCAGTTTGTGAAATGAGACATTAGAGAAAACACAGATAGGCTAGGTGTTCTTCTAGCAGAGGAAGAGGACTATAAGTAGCAGGTAAAATAATGGTCTCTCAAAAATGTTGAAGTCTTAATCCCCCAAACCCGTGAAAATGTGACCCTTATACAGCAAAAGCCGTTTCACACATGTGATTAAGTACAGTGCCCTGAGAGTCATCCTGACCTGGATGGTCCAGCTACATTCCAGGTCCTCACGAGGGTCTGTGGAGGATGAAAGCAGGAGCACCACTGGAGGTGTGATGTAGGTGAGTGAGTGACAAGACTGCTCACCTTGAGGACAGAAGAGAGCCACAGACTGGACAATGGGGACAGCTTTAAGAAGTCGAGAAAGACAAGCACCAGCTTCTCCTTTGTTTTCTTCCTCCAGAAAGGACTTGGTGATGTTTTCGAGCTCCGTGTAATAAATCTGCCACACACAAGCCACTGAGTCATGTAACTTGTTGCAGCAGCAATCAAAAAGGAACCCAAGAACTAAGTTCTTCAGCAGCAGCTTCTGTCAAAGAGGGACACTACCCAGTGGGAGTCTATGAAACATTCTACCTGACTGGAAGCCTGGGTTACCTATAACAATCCTTGTGATTTTTTAACCCCAGCACTACCAACCATCGGAGGATGAGAACTCTTTCTTATGGGACTGTCTTGGCCATTGTAAAATGTTTTAAGCATCCTGGGCCTCTACCCACTACATGACAGCAGCACTCCTTCTCAGTTGTGACCATTGAGAACATCTCCTCCTGAGAGGAGGAGGGACAGGAAAATTGCTCACAGTCCAGCCTAATAGACTCTATCTTAATCATATACTTCTTGATTATACACTCCTTGCTTAATCATTTACTCCTTGATTATAAAATTTCTGATGACAGTGAGCAAGTCAACTTTCTGCAGTGGTGTTATTTCATAAATTAGCCAAACCCTGAGATATATAAAATATATGCTTTATTCAGAGTCATTTTGATGCTCAAATACAAGGCAAAAAAAAAAAAAAAAAAAAAAATCCCTGCCTCCAGACTGGATAAAATAATCTCATGGCTTTCACCAAGAGATCAGACAGGATTTATTTCAGGATGAAGCTCAGCAGATAACCCAAGGCAAGTTATTAATCTGCTCAGCCCAGCCAGCTAATGCCTTTAGCTTGTTACTCTCAGTCAATGGCAAATGAAGCTTTATATCAAATTGAGCTGGGTGGCTTTGTGCTTCCTTCCTTATTAGGTGAAGTTAATTGTGGATCCTACTCATATCTATTACTGGTTCAAAAATCCCAAGATGTATTAGCATGAGTAAAGGGGAGGATGAGCAGATGCCTCCACTGGCTAGAAGGTGTGGACATCATAGGAGGTAGGAGCAAAAGCAGCCTCTGTGCACAGTGCTCTCTTAGTAAACAAAACAGGACTGCCAAAGGATGCCTGAATTCAGAGTTCAGAGGGAGGAAGGGAGGAGAGACAGGGAGATACAGAGAGAGGAGAAGGAGAGAGAGTCAGAGACAGAGACAGAGACTGTGACTGAGACTGAGACTGAGGTGACAGAGACTGAGACAGAGACACAGACTGAGACTGAGACAGAGACTGAGAGTGAGACTGAAACTGAGACAGAGACACAGACTGAGACTGAGAAAGAGACAGAGACTGAGACTGAGACAGAGACAGAGACTGAGACTGAGACAGAGACTGAGACTGAGAAAGAGACAGAGACTGAGACTGAGACAGAGACAGAGACTGAGACAGAGACTGAGACTCAGACTGAG
>PVKA01016753.1:0-47252 GCA_004027165.1 Ctenomys sociabilis | reverse complement strand
TGAACCTGAAAATAGAAAAACAGAAAAAAAAAATAAAGAAACTAGGCAAGAGGCTCTCAAAATGATAAAGAATCGCCATCGAAGCTTTACTCATGTTTCTAGGGCAGTTCTGGAGGGTATGTTTAGCTTCACTTATTTGGAATCTATAGTTCCTTTGAGATTTTATTTATTTAAATAAATTTATAATAGTCCTACATATTTATCTATAATACATGATGCTTGTATGTAATACCTTCCCTCAGTTTTTGTAGTTTCACAGACACTTTTTTTCATCTTGCAAGTCTATAGATTAGCTCACCACATTATGTAACATTGGCACAGATGTACATAATCACATGATGAGTAAATGGTGGATGGATGGATGGACAGATAGGGATGGATGCAGGGATGGATAGATGGATGGATGGATGCAGGGATGGATGCAGGGATGAATGCTTGCTTGGATTGATGTGCAAACTTACTCCAGAAAGCTTTTATTGATCAACACTGATGCATTGAGTAAGAAAATGATGATACACAGGACATCCTTCAAAGAGAGTAAACGAAATTCTGAATGCTGCTCCTCCGTCCCGAAGGCCATGTTGAGAAGCTCATCCTCCATGACTGTGAGCTGTCTGCTATTTTGGTCCTGTTTGTTTCTCTTACCATCCTACCGTTCTGAATCCGCAAGCCTTCCTGAAAATATCCACACATAGAATTTTCTCCTCTGATTGGTAATAACAACAAAGCTTTATACCTTGTGCCACTCTTTTGGCCTATAAAACTTTCACATATCCATATGTGAAATACCTCATTTTGTCCTCACACAATCAATATGAAGTGAAGATAAAGACACTGGGGCTGAAAGTTGAAGAAAGCATGAAACTTTTGGTCAGTTGAATGACCATGTCCATGGCCGATTCAGGCAGTTCTACTACTGCGAGCCCTGCGGGTCCCAGCGCTGGCCCCTGTCCTATGCTGAAGCTCTCTCCAGCACTGGCTGAGTTAAAAAAATGAATTATAACGATTTTGCCCACTCCTGTGCCTACATTCCCTATCTCCTGCCAATCATCACCCTTGCTGTCAACACTGCATATATGGGGCAGAGTGACAAAGCAACTTCCCTCCTTCAGACTTCAGAAAGCTTCCTCTTCAGGAAAACGGCAGGTCCAGAGCAAGGAAGACTGTGATGAGGGCTTGTTCCACCTTGACAGCCAGCCTGGCCCTAACTTTGAATGAGCTCACAGAGAGAAGAGGTAACCTGAGCGGGACGTGTGTGCTGTGCATGAGGCTTATGTGTTCCTTGGTGCCGACAGAGTTGCCACCATTGGATTCAGCTGAAAGGTCACCCCTCCAGGATGGTGTAGAAGGGAGGACACTAAATAAAGAGGATTCTTGGGCACCTGGGAATGTCATCAGATAAACAAATGGGGCAGGAAGCACGAGAGCTCTGAAATGAGCCTTGTGTGGCCAGGAGTCACCTCATCAGCTCATCAGCGCTAACTGAGTGCTCCATTATCACCCTAGCATTGTCACTGCAGAGGAAAAGGGCTACAGTGTCACCCCGAAACAGGTTTGGAAACTGGTGAAGAGAGGATATATGTGTTTGTTTAGTGGTACTGGGGATTGAACTCATGACCTTGTGCTTGTCAAGCAAGCACTTATTCCACTGACCTGTCTCCCTGGCCCCTGAGAGTATATATATGTTGATTCCCTCATTTTGATATTATATATGTCACTAGAATTAGCTGTGCATGGATACAAATCATTTTAGACTCCTCAATCCACAAGCAATCTATTCTATAATTGGCAAAAGTTGCCAGGAACAAATAAGAGAGGAGAACAAGAAAAATTTGTCAATACTTAGTCAAAATAAAGTCTGTGTGGTACTTAATGATACAAGCATATAAAAAAGACCAACAGCCATATTGTACTTAAACATGAACGACGCAAAGTACAAGCAGAAGAAAACCTTCTTCATTTAAATGCATCCGCTGTAGCTTTGCACACTGAACTGTGCTCCTAAGACGAAATACACATTCTCACAGTTCTCGCTGAGTCGGGGCTGGGGCACAGCTCTTGGCAAGCAGTCACCAGCTCGTGCCAGGTTCCAGTTCCTCCCCAAGCCCTCTCCCAGAATAGGGACCACTTAAATATCAAATCTTAAAAATACACATAAGGCCAAAGCCACATTTATGTTACATGTTAAGTACAGCTAGGCAATATTTTTTAAATGAAAAAATGACAACAGCTGAGATGGAGAGGACTTTGTCAGCCAAAATACAATGGAATGAATGGCAATATCTGTCTTTTATAGGCCACAATAGTATTCAATTGTTGGGAATATGGGAGCTACTGGGAGCTAACCCTATGCGTGCTCTGCTCCTGAGCACATTCACAGAAACTTGTTTTTTGTTAGTTTTTCAGACAGGGTTCTACTACATTGCCCATGTGGAACCCAAACTTATTACCTTCTTACCTTAGTCTCCCAATGTGCTGGCATTACAGATAGCATTTAGATAATATTTTAAAAAAGGAAATAAACTTTAAAAATTGCACATATAGGCCAGCAACATAGTTCAGCAGACTTGGTGCCTGCTTAGGCAATCACAGGGACCAGGGTTCGATCCTGGCTCACATGCCCACTGGCCCTTCACCCAGGCACCCTGAGCTGGTGGCCATGTCCAGGCATGGTGGTGCATGCCTGTAATCCCAGGGCTGCGGAACCAGAAAACAGGAGGATCACTATGAGTCCAAGCTGCATAGTGAGACCTTGTACCAAATACATTTATTTTTTTTTTAAATTGCACAAATGTAATGTAATTATAACTCATTGGAGGTTGTCAAAATATACATTAAAGCATTAGAACCAAGTAGTAAACTAGGTTATTTTATTGAAGAGATGGCAGAAGACATGTAGATGTCCTTTTAATCTGTGCAAACATGATAAAGAAAACAGGTACAAGAAAATATCCTTTAAAATTATTTTAACATAAAAAATCAAATAGCTCCTTTTCCTATGATTGGTGAAAGGAGAAACAAATGTGATAAGTCTGAAATAAGCCAAAAAGTTCTGTCAATAACTGACACTGGAGCTGGTCGCAGTGGTGCACATTTGTAACCCCAGAACTCAAGAAGCTGAGGCAGGAAGAGCATCATGAGTTCAAGGCCAGCCAGGAGCACATCGCAGGCCTCCACCTCAATCCACACCCCAAAATGAATTGGTATTGGGGACAGTTTTCCAGACTGCAACTTGAAAATGAACGTCTAAGATCATTAAGGACATTTCCATATTCGATTCTCAAAATCTCAAGACAGCTATACAAAAGAAGTAATATGAGTTGTGTATAAATATTGGTATGCAAGAATTACAATGGGATTATACAAGATAGTAAAACTACAGGCAACTTGAAAATGTTCAATTTTAACTTGCATAACAGAAATATATACATTACATAATTTTATGACATCAATTGAAAATATATTTTAAAATTATATTCCAACTTAAAGTAGAATAATGTAAGTCCTCTAAAATATTTTAGAAGAACACCAAGTTTTTAAGAAAAGCCACAATATATTTTTAGACAATTAACCTAAAAGAGTATGTACAAGCATAGCACAAACTGACACTGGTGACAAAATCAGGTGAGAGCAGTTGCTATAAGCAGACAGTTGTAATTCTTATTATGTCTTTATATAACCCATACTTTGTAAGTTTTTTGACTAAAGGTATGTTACTCACATAGTAACAAATCAAGATAGAGAGTTAAGTTTCTAAAGTTTAGTAACAGGAAAAAAATGCTGCTGCCGAATGACCTGTGTTTTATGTAGAGTGAATGCATCTGTTTGTGATAAATCTAATTGATTTACAAAATTTTCATTTTTATTTCTGTACAAAAATACTTTAATGTCAAAGTCTTATACCTGAGAAAATAAGATATAGCATTCTTCTTGAGTAAATGCAAAGCAATATACACAATAAAATCTAAAATATCTAAATATTTTATTTTTATCTAATACATAATCACATTTCACTGACCTAAGGAACACGATCTAATGATTCAATACATGTCTACTTTGCCATAACATTTAAGTCAGCCTATCTTCTCAAATCTTTCTCATTTCATGATACAAAAAGAAGAAAGAAAGAAAGAAACAGGCAGTAGGAAAAGCCAAAAATTTCAAAATTAGAGAAAAAAGGGAATTGAATAACAGAACTGCTGAAAAACACACAAAGCTGGATCCACACCCACCCAGCCTGGTGAGTGTGTGGAAGAACTTCCAGCTTTCCCGCATGCCTCTGGTGAGAGCCTTCCAGAGCTCCTGCCCTCAAGGCTGCCTAGAGACTGAGAACTTCTGAGATTCTCTCAGCTAGATCCACCCCAACCCACCCACCTAGCCCAGTGAGTGTGTGGAAGAACTTCCAGCTTCCCCACACACCACCTGCGAGAGCCCTCCAGAGCAAAACTCAGGTACCTGCATGAGTGAAGCTCTCTACTGTACCCCCAAGAACCCTGCAACCCTCTGGATCCACCGTCCCCAAGCCCACCGAGCAAGTGAGAACTTCAAGTTTCTTGGCCCCTGATCGGGCGCAGCATAGCCTGGGAAAACTTCTGGGCTCCCCAGTACTCCCTGGGCCAGGGGCATAACAGAAGGGCACCACACACTCACTGTTGTGCCAGAGGGACACAATAGGTTCATTTCCAAGGGCTTCACAACAGCTAGGCCCGGGCCAGGCATAACAGAATAAACTCAATCTTCATAGATCTGCACCTGAATCTCATTAGGTGCTCAGGTTATAACTGCATCAAAGCTCTACACCAAAGGTCAGAGGTCAGTGCTATAGAAAATGACAAAGACAAGGAGCAAAATGCAATCTCAGGCCTCAAGCCCACCCATGATAAGTGCAGAGGACAACAACTCAGCTGAAATTAATGAATTAACATAGGCGGAAGCAAGAAACAACAGCAGAAAAGTATAGAGGAACTCAGAGCAGAATTAATTCCTGAAATAAAAAAGAAATTTTTGAATATATAGCATCTGAAATAAAGAATATAATGCAGAAACACATGAAGAAAACCCAATGACCACCCAGAACAAGTGCAGAGAACACTAACTCAGCAGAAATGCATGCATTAACAGTGTTACAAACAAAGAAACAACAGCAGAAAGGTAAAGAGGAACTCAGAGAAGAAATAATTTCTGAAACAAAAAATAAAAAAAGAAATCTCTGAAATCATAGAATTTAAAGTAAAAATCAAATATGTGGAGGAAACGTAATTGCAAAAATACTCTGCAGTAAAATAATTAATAGATACCTCTAAAGAAGACATTGATTAAAAAAATAGAGATTGGAAATATAACAGATTCGTTGAATGAGCAATACAGGAAATAAATAGACCACATGAAGCAGAGTCAAAGAGATATAGAGGAACTTAAAGTCTCAATCACAAGTCTACAAAACCATTTGAGTGAAAGTGAAGACAGAGTTTCAGATCTTGAAGATGCTGGTGCAGCTAGAGAAAAGGTGATCAAGAATCTCTTAAAACAACTAGGATACAGGAAAAAATAATCCATCACCTGCAAGATGAGGCCAAGATAAGCAATGTGAGACTAATAGGCATCGATGAGAAAGAAGGAGTCAATACAAATGATATAAAAAGAATATGGACAAAAGTAATAGCAGAAAACTTCCCAAATATGAGGAAACAATCTGACATTCATGTAACTGAAGCATACAGAATGCCAAATAACTTTGACCCAAGTAAAAACACACTGAGATATATAATACTCAAGATCCCAGAAATCCAACACAAGAATAATATACTGAAATCTGCTAGAGAGAAGAAGCAGATCACATTCAAAGGAAAACTCATCAGAATTAAGACTGACTTCTCTTCACAAACCATGAAGGCAAGAAGAGCATGGTACAGACTACTTCAAGTCCTCTATACCCTGCAAAACTCACTTTCAAGTTTGATGGAGAAGTGAAATACTTCCATGATAAAGAGTAACTAAAGAATTTCATGATGAAAAAAACATCCCTACACAGGCTGCTGAAAGATGTTATAGAGAGGGACCACAATGACTAGAACTCCACAAATGAGAACAGAAGGGACCCACTAAATAGGGAAAAACAATTAAACACAGGACAAAGAGGAGTAAACAACAGCAGGTTAATATCATGTCAATCATAAGTCAGCACATCTCAATTATAATCAATGTAAATGGACTCAATTAAACAATTAAAAGAAATAAACTGGAAAAGTGGATTAGAACACAAAACCAAACAATATGCTATACACAAGAAACACATTTAACTCAAAAGACATTCATAAGTTTAAAGTCAAAGGATGGAAAACAATACTACATGTCCCAGCACCTCGAAAAAAGCAGGAGTAGCAATTCTGTTCTCAGAAGGTCTCAAATTCAAATCAAGAAGGATCAAACGACACAAAGAAGGCCACTATATATTGGTTAGGGGAAAAATTCAAGAAGACACTCATAAATACTAGACACCAAACAAAGGAGCATCCAACTATATAAGACAAATCTTAGTGGACATGAAAAATCTTGCATCCAACACTACAATCTTCACAGGAGATCTTAAAACACCCTTATCTCAAAAAGATAGACTAACTAGACAAAACACTAACAAAGAAGTAATAGAACTGAACCAGCACTTGGAAGAAATGGACTTGGTGGACATATACAGTGTTCCACCCAACCACAGCTGAATACACATTTTACTCAGCTGCACATGGGTCCTTTCCCAAAATAGACCACATACTAGTCCATAGGTCATGTGTAAGTATATACAGGAAAACAGAAATTATTCCATGCATATTATTTGAGCACAATGCAATGAAAATGGAAATAAAAGACAAAAGAAACCACAAAAAAAACCCTAAGTACGTGGAAATTAAGCAACACCCTACTCAGCAATGAATGGGTCATAGAGGAAATTAAACAAGAAATTCAACAATATCAACAATTCAATGAAAATTCAACCACAATTTATCGGAATATATGGGAGGCAATGAAAGCAGTTCTCTGAGGGAAAATTATAGCTATGAACTCACATATTAGGAAAACAGAACAGGAACAGATAAAGCTCCTGTTGCTGCACCTCCGACATCTAGAAAGGAAGAGCAAATCAAACCCAGAGCCTGAAGATGGGAAGAAATCGCAAAGATTAGAGCAGAAATTAATTCAATTGAGATGAAAAAAACAGTTCAAAGAATCCACAAATCAAAAAGCTGGTTCTTTGAAAAACTAAATAAAGTTGATAAGCCTCTTGCCAACCTCATCAAAAAGAGCAAAAGAAAATTCAAGTACAAGCGATAAGGAATTAAAAGGGTGAAATCACCACCGACCCAGTGGAAATTCAGAAGATTGTCAATAGCTACTTTGAGAATATTTACACTCACAGAAGAGAGGACACAGAAGAAGTGGACAGATTCCTCAAAAGGTACAAAACTGAATCAAGAAGATATAACAACGCTCAATAACCCAATAAGAGTCAATGAAATATGAGATGTAATAAAAAGCCTGGCAACACAGAAAAGTCCAGGTCCTGATGGATTCACAGCTGAATTCTACAAGAAATTTTTTAGAAGATATAATCCCTACACTCCACAAACTCCTCAATGAAACTGAAAAGGAAGCAGTCCTCAAAAATCATGCCTGGACCCAAGTATTGTACTGATTCCAAAACCAGCAACAGATACAATTAAAAAGAGAACTACAGGCCAATCTCCTGCATGAACATAGATGAAAAATCCTCAATAAAATACTAGCAAATAGAATACAGCAAATCATCAAGAAGATCATATACCACGACCAGGTAGGATTCATCCCAGGAATGCAAGGATGGTTCAATATTTGAAAATCCATAAATGTATTACACTATATTAATAGACTGAAATCTAATAATCACATGATCATCTCAATTGATGCAGAAAAAGCTTTTGATAAAAAATCCAACACTCATTCATATTCAAAACCCTAAAGAAAATTGAAATAGATGGACTCTACCTCAACTCAATAAAAGCCATCTATGACAACCCAACAGCTAATATAATTACTAAATCAGGAAAAACTGAAATCTTTTACTCTCAGATCTGGTACAAGACAAGGATATCCTCCTATTCAATATAGTTTTGGAATCATTAGCTACAGCCATTAGAAAAGAAGGAAAAATAAAAGGAATAAGAATAGGTAAAAAAAGAAGTTAAATTATCACTATTTGCAGATGACATGATACTTTACTTGGGATATGCAAAAACATCCACCAAGAAGCTACTACAACTGATGCACAAATTCAGTAGCATAGCAGGATACAAAGTCAATACTCAAAAGTCAATAGCATCCCTATACACAGATAACAAATACACTGAGAGGGAAACTATAGAAACAGTACTTTTTACAAGACCATTGTGGATAATGAAATACCTTGGAATTCACTTAACCAAAGAAGTAAAAAATCTTTTCAGGGAAAATTACAGGACCCTAAGAAAAGAGATCATAAAGGATTTCAGAAACTAGAAAGATATTCCCTGCTCCTGGGTAGGAAGAACAAATGTTATGAAGATGGCCATACTTTCAAAACCATTGTACAGATTTAGTGCAGTCCCTATTAGACTGTCACCAAAATACCTCCCAGACCTAGAGAAATCATTCCTAAAATTCATTTGGAAGCAGAAAAGACCTAGAATAGCAAAGGCAAACCTGGCCAACAAAGGCAAGGCAGGAACATTGCAATTCCTGACTTAAAATTATACTACAAAGCTTCTGTGCTAAAATCAACATGGTACTGGCAACAAAATAGACTTGAGGATCAATGGAGTAGATTAGAAGTTGCAGAGGGCTCTATGAACACACTCAGCCACGTTATGTTTGACAAAGAGGCCAAACATGCTTACTGGAAGAAAGATACCTCTTTATCAAGTCGTGCTGGAAAAACTGGCTTTTTATATGCCAAACATTAAAACTTGACCCAGGTCTATTACCATGCATTAAGCTAAAGTCAAAATCAATTAAAGATCTAAAAAAACACTAAATCTTCTGGAAGAGAAAATAGAAGGAGCTCTTGTAAACATAGGGCTAGACAAAGAGTTCATGAACAAACATGTATTCATATGAGAAACACTTGAAAGAATTAACAACTGGGACCACCTCTTATTAAGAAGTTTTGCATGTCAAAGGAAATTACCAACAAAGTGAAAAGACAAACCACAAATTTTGAAAAAAATCTTAACTAATAAACACTCAGACAAAGGGCTGCTCTCTAGAATTTATAAAGAACTAAAATACAGTAGAGCCCTCAAATTTAAAGACTCAGTCCAGAAATGGGCATCTGAGATGAATACACCTTTCTCAGAGGATGGAATTAAAGAAGCAAATTAATATATGAAAAAAGGCTCCACATCACTAGACATCCATGAAATGCAAATTAAAACAACACTGAGATACCATCTCACTCCAGAAGGAATGGCTATCATAAAGAAATCAACCAACAACAAATGTTGGAGAGGATGTGGGAAAAAGTGAACCCTTCTCCACAGCTGGTGGGAATGTAGACTGGTGCAACCATTATGGAAATCAGTGTGAAGTCTCCTCACAAAACTAGGACTGGAAATCCTATTCAAGCCAGCTCTCCCCCTACTGGGAATTTTCCCAGAGGAGCTGAAAATATCATATCATAGTGATATATGTGTACCTATGTTTATAGCAGGATAATTTGTGATAGCCAAATCTGGGAAACAACCAAGATGCCCATCACAGGGAATGGTTGAAAAAGATGTGGTATTTTTATACAATGGGGTATTGCTCAGCTGTAAGAATGATAATCTTAAATTTCATATTTAAGCAGATGCTACTTGAAGATGCACTAATTGAAATATACCACACCCACATGTGCCAATATCATATACTCATCCTAGTATAACAAATCAAAAGAAGAAATACAAATAGAAAGATGTAACACAACCAAAAGGAAAGTGAAAACTTGACGATTGGACAATGATGAGAGGGGTAAGCAAAAAGGCTGGGAAACAGGACATGGACAAAGCCACACATTTATACACACAAGATGGGCAAGGCAACGATCCCAAGAAACATCAGCAGGTTTTTGAAACTTGCAGTTAAATGGTAGGATTCTCAACCCTACTGTCTATGGACACTCATAACTGTGAACCAAGCAACTGCACTGAACATAGCAAAATGTGTAATAGAAGGATCACACTTGTTTGTTTTTTGTTTTTTGGGGTTTTTTTTTTTGTTTTTGTTTTTTTTTTTGGTGGAACCTGGGATTAAACTCAGGCCCTTCCTTTGCCAGAGAAGCACTTAAAGGATCACGCTTGGAAGGCCTGCCTTTCTGGTCTGCTAAATATATACTTCCAGTCATGACATACCAATTATTCACATACTGTCTCACAAGCAAATATTTTGTTTTTGTTTTTGTTTTGGGGGGTAATAGATGGAAAAAGAGACAAAGGAAAAATATGTTACAGGACTGTTCTGCTACAAGACTGTATATGGTTATATTTCTAAATTTCCATGTAATAATAAGTATAGTACTATTTTTTAATTTTTTTGTCATATTCTGTAAGGATTTAAAATTCAATACACCAATACTTGATGGAAAAATATCTGTTCCACATTATGCCTCAGATGTTTGATATTTAGACAGTTAAGATAAACCGAACTTCATATGTTGCAGAGTAATAATCAGCTTCTCTTCTGGATGGTTAACAACCTAACTTTGCAGATCAAAAACTGGAGAAATGGAAGGGCTCCAAGGTCAGCCAACATTTTGGCCCTAGCCTTTCAAGGTCAGTGAAGACTCAGGACATAGGAAAACCTGTACTGTAATATCATGGAACTTAGTTTTGCCCCAAATTTTCTGATCAAGGAGATTATAGAGCCACAAAGGAATGTGATCGATGTATAGTGTGCCTAAGGAGAGTCACATGGAGAGAAAACTTTCTCTCAGGTACTCACAAATAGCAAATTGCTCAAGCAATGGCCATGACTCATTCACATGGCTGACATTGACAAACTATCTACAAACTGAGGTACAAGGTTACAAGATAAACCCTGAGGGGACTTGACTGACCTCATCAGATGCAAAAATTACATTTCTTGTTATATAGGTCTTCCTTTATCTCGGTCTTAACCATCCAGCAGAAAAGTATAAAAATGAAGTATATAAAGTAAAGCTATAATAATATGCTTAGCTGTACATGGCTCTAGTCAACAACTTCTGTGGATAGCCCACTACTATTGTGGACTGCTGGACTGTGTTGGAGTGCTTCGTTGAATTCAAATACCTATAACAACTGAATGACAATAGAATACCCATCTCTGACAGGACTAAACATAAAAAAGGGGATACAAAGAAAAGACCGTTCTGCATTTGTATATGCAGAACAGTTAGGATAAATATGCAGCTACTTTTGTGTAATTCTATGAGAAGAAAGATTTGCACTCATAGTGTTTGGACAGGATATCCTGTCTACTTCTTGTACTATGGATAACCACCTGGAAGATAACAATGTAACAAGTATTAATTATTGAAATTGTACTGTAAATCAGCTTTAAAAAATGATAGGTATACAGCTACATTCTCTTAGTTCAATGCATAGAGGGATCTGCTCTAATAGTGTTTGTAAAAATCATGTCTTCACCTTGTACAACAAATAACCACTAAGAAAACAAAATGCAATATATTAATTATTGAATATGTTCTATTAATTTGCTTCAAACCTTCAATAAAATTATTGAGAAAACAAACAGAAAGCTGATCAAGAATCAAAAAAAAATTATTGACAATTGCAATCTAACAAGTAAACTCATCTCTGATACTAGGTTTTACTCTATGTCATATGTCAAAATCCTGATTAACTTGGACTTTTATTTCAATCATATGTTTTGCAAGTAAATGAGAGCAATAAAGAACCCAATGTTGATAACCCAATGTGAGCCCCTACAAAATCTGAATTCAAGAGGAAAGCCTACCTTGTAACAGTAAACAAGAAAACTTCCCGCTCTGAAACTTAGTGGTTGTTAAAGGAAGAAATTTTCTGATAAAACTTTATACCTACAAGTTGACTCGCACGTGAATTTGAAAGTTTGTGGCCTAAAGCCACACTGGAATATGGAAAACTTTAAGGTAAAAATGAATTTTAAAGTTGTTGTTAGTTGTGAGTCTCTTCAGACATTTTCAGAAGCAAAAATGAACTTTAAATAGAGAAATGAATGTAACACAGGCCTCCAGGAAGAACTGCCAAGCAATGCACCGGTATATCTTCCAGAAATATGAGCTCATGGTTAAAATGACACAAGCACTGTTAAAATCAGTACAGAAAATAGAAAACTATCAGAATTAAGAAAATATATGGTCTTATAATGTCTAGATAATAAAATGTATGCAATATTTTAATAGACCAAAGATTTCAGACTTTTCAATGAAATTAAAACCTTCAGAATGGCCCAAGGAGGTGGCTCAGTGGAATAAGCGCTGCCCTGGCAAGCACATGGGGATGAGTTCAATCCCCGGTTCCAGAAAAAAGAAAAAAAAATCCTTCAGAAATGCATGCATCTAACAGTTTTATATCTCTATATAAAATTGTAGGTTAGAAAAAGAACTAACACTAAATATCTAGGAAAAATATCTGAACACATTACTTTGAATACAAAACAGAGGAACAGAATACATGAAGTGACAGAACAAGCTAGCAAATTATAATTCTAATCAAGTTCCAGACAGGAATGACAGAGAGAATTAGAGGAAAGTTACACTCAAAGAACTAAAAGAGAATTTCCCAGAACAAATAAAAGACATAAAATCTCAGATCAAAAACTCCAGTGTATCTAGACAGGATTTTCTTCTTACATCTACAATTAAGGCACATTTAAAGGAAACTAAAGACAAAGGATAACATTAAAAACCACCAGAGAAAATAGATTACCTTCAAAGGAAATAGCAATTAAACTGGCAGCTGGTTTTCTCCAGAGTAAAAGTGAAGGCCAAGTTATAATGGAACACATTTTAAATGTGCTCTCACAAGTACTCAACCCAGAATTCCAAACCTGATGGACTATCTTTCAAAAACAAAAAAAAAAAAATATAGACACCATACTCAATATAAGCAAATATATTTAAAAATTTCCCATTGCAAAAATATTACTCATGGGAATTTTCGAATGAAGAATACTATATGTGGAAAACATGAGATGCACAGGCTAAGTGATTACTTCATAAACATTTGAATAAAAAATAGAGCAATTGTACAGAGAATTTGGCTGCAGTACTCAAACTTTAAAAAGGTTTGGAGAGAAATTATTAATTTGCATACTTTGATTGTTTTATGGATAAGTACAAACCGGTGGACCATGTCCCAACCATGCCACAGCTCAGCCCATGCCTCCAGACACTTCCATCCACCTAGCCTCGTCACTGTTGTGTGTGGCTGCTGGGTGCGGTGTTTCCTTAGCATCTATTCTCATATCAAAGCTCTCAGCACATGATGCAATATTCATGGGCACCCCACTGCGCAGCAGTTCTCTAAGGCTTATCATGTACAAATGAAATTCATATTCATTGACTGATACCCTCATTTCTCACTCCAGTCTCTGTTTCTATGGATTTAACTGCTTTGAATTTATATTATAAACGACGCTACAGCATTCTTGTCCTTTGGTGTCTGGCTTATGTTTGCAGACATCCTCTGGGTTCACCAACACTGTGGCCAATGGAAAGATTTTCTTCTTTGTTAGCACTGATAGTACTCCTTGTGGCCAGACACACACTGATTTTCTTTATCCATTCATCCATTAGGTATTTTGAAATTCCTTTCTATGTCTTAGCAAATGTCAGACAATTCTGTAATGACATTATGTTCTGGTTTTGATTCCACAGAATATGCAACATCCTTCGTGAAGACCAGGTGACCTCCTACATGCGGGTTTGTTTCGGAAAGGTCTGTTTGGTCTTGCTGCTCTAGACTTGTCTTTCTCCTAGTTCTGTGCTGGACCTTTTGTAGTGCACTTTGAAATCGGGAAGCGTGAGACTCCCAGCTTTCTCCTTTTTCATTAAGCTGGTTAGCAATTTAGGGTTTTTTTATAGTTCCATATAAATTTAAAAGGTTTTCTTTCCTATTTCCATCAAAAGAAGTAATTGAAATTTTGATAATGACTGCGCTGACGCTCCACACTGCTTTGGGTAGAATGCCAGTCAGGTTGTACTAGAATTAACCAAATTAATTCTTCCAGTCCATGAATGTGGTATGTCCTTGCTTTACTCCAATATCTTTCCATAATCCCAACCTTAATTAGCTAACATTTTATTACTTCATTTGATAACATCTGCATCCATCACTTTTACCTTAATTCCACGAACAATGCATCTATGGATCGCCCAGTATAATACTAGCACTGTTAGGACTTCGCAGCACATGATGGGATCATGTGCATCGCTGTCTCTGCCCAGGATCCCCAGAAAGCTCTTTACTGCCCCACGGTCATTCTGCCCCTCCTATGCACAGGGCCACAGATCCCAGCAGAGCGTCCAGGCAGACACACAGGCTTCTTTCATCAACTTTCACCATTAATGATTCACCAGACCATCACCCATTATCCTTAAAGATCAGCTTTGTTGCCATCATTTTCCTTTCTGGCTTTTTATTCTAAATAAAGATTTGCTTAGGTAGGGTCCTTTCAAGTTGACAAGCAGACCAATGTTGGCTCCTGTCGGCTCAGCAGACCTCTGAAGAAATTTGTTCACTACTGCCCCTTAGTGTCTATTTTATTCTTACTTTCTTTAGTAACTATTTCAGGACTTCTCCTTACTGTTCCTCTTTTCCCTGTTATATCTGAGTCATTTCTTAGTATCTTTATGTTCCGTAAGAGGAAGCCGAGACAACCTATCCAGAGTCTCCTTGAGTCTTTACTTGATCTTGCAACAGGCTATAAGAGAGATCCCCTTACTACAGCATTTTCCTTGACATGGTTAAGAGGAATATTAAGCAGGTGATTAACACAACATTCTTTTCGAATGCCAGCTCTTCCTCTGGGAAGTTACACTTACCTTCTAAACAAAGTAGGGGCAAGTCCTCTTCTCAGAATAAACCTTGCAGTGTTGGTGACGCCAAGGTAAGCTATGTGTCCAGTGTCAAGCTACAGTTCCTGCTTCGTTTGGGGCATTCAAGAGCTTTCACAGCTGGCAACTGTTTCAGTTAGTCACTTTCATGAGTCATGGTAGTGGTTCTTTAGGAAATGGGTTGTATTAATCTACAAATAGGTAACTTCTTCACAACATATACCCGGGTTTTAGAGGTTTCTTAGTTTTGCAATCACACACACACACACACACACACACACACACACACACACACCCCTACACCCAGTAATTCTAGATCCTAAACATATTATGTGTTCTTAACAAAGTCTGTTTTCTCAATAGAAACAGCCCCGGAATCCTTGCTGCAGGAAGCCATACCTCAAGCAGACCCCAGTCTGAGCTTGACACCACGCAAGAGCCCTTCCTTTTATTTTCTAGTCTAGCCATGACCGATTCTCTGTTTGGCTTCCTGGCCTCAGGTGCCGAGGGACCCGGCTGCGGAGGAGGCTACTCCTTCGTTTGCGCACCCCACGGGTGCTCTTTGTACTCACAGCGCACCGCTGCGCACACCCGGGTGCCTGGGTGGCCAGCCAGGCACCAAGCTCGCCATCTGTCTCCCCCGCCGCCTCCTCTCCTCAGCAGTGCCCTTGCCATGCTCCAGTGAGTCTGTGTGGTTCAGCTGGCCCCGTATCTGAAGCCACGGATGGCAGGATTTGCAGGCAGCCCGCCCCACGGCTCAAGGGTTATCTAGAAGTATTTACAGGGCTGAGAGGAGCTGCTGCCGTCATGCGATGGTCTGTTCCAGTAGCCAGATGAGGGCGAGGTCAGTGAACGGAGAGGCTCAGGGCAGCACCCCGGACCGGGCGAGCTCATAGACGGCTGCTGGGGCTGCAGCGCGCACGCCCTTCTCCCTGTGGTGGAATCCAGACGCACACGAAGCGCGGCCGACTGCCAAGCCCGAGAACCCTGGCTCCGGGCTCCACGAGCACCTCTCTGTGGCCTGCGAGCCTCCCGCCAGTCGCCTTAGGTTCTGGCCGGAAACATGCTCGCACCCCATCACAGTGGTGCTCAGACTGCCAGCGGGGCCCGGACCTAGGACACACTGATGCCAGCAGAGTTCTTCCAGGACCGCGGCGCTTTGGGCGCTGGCCAAGAGCAGCCTACAGAGTGCATTCCTTACAAAGGAGCGGGGCTGGGCCGCCTGAGGCTTTCGGACTCCATAATCTCACTACAAAAAATAGGGCATAAACTTAAAAAAACTACAGGGCTGTAAAACTCGTACGTGTGTCTGTTACGCAGATGAACGGAAGGCTGAATCCAAAGATACATAAAGCCATAATACACAATGGTCTGGCCTAGCAGTGGTGAGTAGGGTAACTTATTATATTTTAAAAATAAGACAGGAAAGTCAAACTAACAACTCAATAAGAAATGGGGCTGAACAAACTTCGAAAGGTATCTATAGACAATTTATATCACTTGTTAAATGCAAAACACAATCCTTAGTCTAAGAAAGAATAGCTTAACAAAAGCTAGGACAAGTACACTTCTACCCTTGGTCTTAGCCAACAGGCTGAGAAGCAGCAGCAGGTGCATCGTTAGTGCTGGTATTTTAGATTATTTTCATCTGTGGGGAGAAAGACCAGGTATTTTCTCGCCCTCTGATTCAACACTGCAATAAATACGCAATATAAAAAGCAGAATGAGCAGTGAATAAAGAATAAAAGAGACCTGGTTATCATAACAAGGAGATATGAAAACGTCACATAGTTAATGCTTCACTTTTTCTTCCTTTTAATTTTTGACCAGTTTTTCAGGTTTACATCTGGTTATCTGGACCACTAATTTGAAGAAACAATATATACTATACCAACTATTGTTGAATTCCTGTCTTGTTGTTTAGTGAAATTCTGTATTTTTCCAATCTTAAATACTTTTTATTCTCTAGAAAGAAAGAAAGAAAGAAAGAAAGAAAGAAAGAAAGAAAGAAAGAAAGAAAGAAAGAAAGAAAGAAAGGAAGGAAGAAAGAAAGAAAAAAGAAGGAAAGAAAGAGGGCTGGTGAGATGGCTCAGCAGACTAAGTGCCTGCTGAGGTAAGTACAGAGGCCCAGGTCCGATCCCTGGCACTACATGCCACACCAGCCCCACCTCAGGCACACTGATCTAGCAGTAGAGTCCAGAGGTAATGGCACACATCTGTAACTCCAGCAGTGGAGAAGCTGAAAACAGGAAGATTACTACAAGTCTGAGTTGCATAATTAGACCCTGCACACACACACACACACACATACACACACACACACACACAATAATTATAATGATGATGATAATAATAATAATAATAATAAATAATTGTTTAAAATCACATTAAAAAGATAACAAAAGTCATGTACGAATTGAAAACAGAATTTATATACTATATTTTTAAATTTTTATATAATGATGTAATCAAAGTTTTTATAGTAAAATACAATCATCACATTTTATACCTTGAACCGACACTGTCTACTAAATATTTCAACTCTGTAAAAGAGTATAGAAAACTACATGGAATAAAATTGCAAAGAGCATAAATACAGCTGAAGGTATTACGGGTGGAGAAAGGAGACTGAACGAAGGCTGGATCCCAGCATTTCAAGTTCACTGGTGATGGCTGAGCTCCTACACTGAGTACTGATGCACAGTTCTGGTCATGTATGGCTCTTATTTGCATAATAGTGATCACATCTTTAAAAATGGTAAGCTAAGAGGCTTCTGCATGGCTCAAGATTCTTCCTCTCTTCTGACATCTACTTTTCTTCTATGTCTCCCACCGGCTTCTCATTTTTGTTTTGGTCAAGAGGAAACTTTTCCAAAGGTCCCTGCATTAACAATGCATATATGAACTGTGTGTGCTGCTTCATTTTCCTAAGAGTCATCCTCCTCTGCATCATGAGCTTTTTGTGTC
Organism: Ctenomys sociabilis; assembly: GCA_004027165.1. Classification (NCBI taxonomy): domain Eukaryota; kingdom Metazoa; phylum Chordata; class Mammalia; order Rodentia; family Ctenomyidae; genus Ctenomys; species Ctenomys sociabilis. Next base: position 29,203 of record PVKA01016753.1, on the reverse strand, counting down.
TTGGTTCAGCACATTGATTTTTCTTACCATCTCCAAAAAGCCAGGGACACTTAAGGCACAAAAAAGAATGGCACTTAAATATATATATTACAAATCTTTGGGGGAAAGACACCAGAAAAACCCACTAAATCCATGGAAACTAAACAACACCCTACTCAGCAATCAATGGGTCACAGAATAAATTAAACAAGAAATTCAACAATATCTACAATTCAATGAAAATTCCAAGTACAACTTACCAGAATTTATGGGATGCAATGAAAGCAGTTCTTAGAGGGAAAATAATAGCTATGAACTCGCACATTAGGAAAACAGAAAGGGAACAAATTAGGACCCTAATGTTGCACCTCTGACAACTAGAAAAAGAAGAGCAAACAAAACCCAGAGTGCAAAGACAGGAAGAAATCATAAAGATTAGAGAAGAAATTAATTCAATTGAGATGAGAAAAACAGTTCAAAGAATCCACAAATCAAAAAGTTGGTTCTTTGAAAAACTAAATAAAGTTGATAAACCTCTTGCCAACCTCATCAAAAAGAGGCAAAAGAAAATTCAACTACAAGCGATAAGGAATGAAAAGGGTGAAATCACCACAGATCCAGTGGAAATTCAGATGATTATCAATACTTACTTCGAGAATCTTTACGCTCCCAGAAAAGAAGACACAGAAGAAATGGACAGATTCCTCAAAAGGTACAAATTACCAAAACTGAAACAAGAAGATATAACAACTCTCAATAAGCCGATAACAGCCAACGAAATATGAAATGTAATAAAAAGCCTACCGACAAAGAAAAGTCCAGGTCCTGATGGATTCACAGCTGAATTCTATAAGACATTCATAGAAGACATAATCCCTACACTCCTCAAACTCTTCAATGAAGTTGAAAAGGAAACAGTCCTCACCAAAACATTTCTGGAGGCAAGTATAATACTGATTCCAAAACCAGGGAAAGACACAATCAAAAAGGAGAACTACAGGCCAATCTCCCTCATGAACACAGATGCAAAAATACTCAACAAAACCCTGGCAAATAGAATACAGCTAATCATCCAGAAGATCATACACCATGACCAGGTAGGATTCATCCCAGGGATGCAAGGATGGTTCAATATTCGAAAATCTATAAATGTAATACACTATATTAATAGACTGAAATATAAAAACCACATGATCATCTCAATTGATGCAGAGAAAGCCTTTGACAAAGTCCAACACTCATTCATGTTCAAGGTCCTACAGAAAATTGGAATAGATGGACTCTATCTTAACTTCATAAAAGCCATCTATGACAACCCAAAAGCTCATATAATCCTAAGTGGGGAAAAACTGAAATCTTTTACTCTTAAATCAGGTACAAGAAAAGGATGTCCTCTATCACCCCTGTTATTCAATATAGTCTTGGAATCCTTAGCAACAACTATTAGAAAATAGGGAGAAATAAAGAGAAGAATAGGTAAAGAAGAGGTTAAATTATCACTATTTGCAGATGACATGATACTTTACTTGGAAGACCCCAAAAATTCCACCAAGAAACTACTAGAACTGATAGGGAAATTCAGTAGCATAGCAAGATACAAAAATCAATACTCAAAAGTCAATAGCATTCCTCTACACAGATAACAAACACACTGAAAGGGAAACACTAGAAACAATACCTTTTACAACAGCACCCACTTAACCAAGGAAGTCAAAGATTTTTTCATGGAAAATTAAAACACCCTGAGAAAAGAGATTATAGAGGATTTCAGTAAATGAAAAGATATTCCATGCTCCTGGATAGGAAGAACCAACATCGTGAAGATGGCCATACTCCCAAAATTGCTGCACAGATTTAATGCAATCCCTATCAAACTGCCACCAATATACCTCCCAGACATAGAGAAATCATTCCTAAAATTTATTTGGAAGCACAAAGAGACTGAAGTTCTATAGTGTGCCTGGGGAGAGTCACATGGAGAGAAAACTTTCTCTCAGGCTCTCACAGAGAGCAAACTGGTCAAGCATTGGCCGTTACTCACCCACATGGATGACACAGACAAAGGATCTACAGAATAATGTACAGGACTACAAGATAAACCCTGAGGGGACTTCACTGACCTCATAAGAGACATAAAGTACATGTGTTGGTATATAGGTCTTGATCTATCTAGGTCTTAACCATCCAGCAGAAAAGTATAAATATGAAGTAAACATTGCGTGGCCACAATATTAAGCTGAGCTGTAAATGGCTATGGTTGACAACTTCTTTGAATAACTCACTATTGTTGTGGAATGCTGGACTGTGTTGGATTGTGGTGTCAAGTTCAAGCACCTAAGTTAGTTGAATGAGAATGGAGTGCCCACCTTTGACAGGTGTAGACAAAGGAAGGGGTGTATAAAGAAAAACTCATGATGTGTGTATATAGACAGTACAGTTGGGATAGATAACACTGTGCTTCTACATAATCCTACGAGTGGGAAGATTTGCACTAATGGTTGGACAGGTTATTATGTCGGCTTGTATTACTATGGTCATCCACTAGGAAAATAATTATTGAATTTTTGATATAATTCACGTATAAAAAATAAGATAAGTAAACAGCTATACTCTTAATTTACTGATAAGAGACATTTGCTATAATAATGTCTGTGAGTATAATATCATCTATGCACCTTGTATGATACCAAAACAGTATGAAAACAGTTTGCAATGTATTGATTTATTGAATCTGTCTTGTTAAGGTGTCTTAAAACTGTCTGATTGATATTTGTACTTCAATAAAATAAAAAATAAATAAATAAATAAATAAAACAAATCTTTGGGGGATGCAAGGCTGGGTCAACTAATGAATTCTGCCTTTGCAAAGTTCCACACTTAGTTTTCGTTCCCCATTCTTCTTGTTAGCAGGTTAGTAATGCTTTCATTAGAAGCTTACTGATTGTGGCACTTTTTCAAACATGAAAAATGTTATTGTGCTGATATCAATATGCTGAAACTGAAAAACACCGCCTTTGAAATCATCCACGTGCCAGTTACCAGATTGTCACACAGTTATTGCAAAATTCTACAAACAAATACTTTTCTGAGATTAAAAAAGCTGTTAAATCAACATATGTACACTCCACTTATGATGAAAAGCAAATGGCTACAGCAGTGTAGTTACACAGTTTCCATCCACGGAAAGGTTGAATTAAAAAAATAAAATAAAACCCAAGTGCCTGATGTGATAGGCATAATAGTGGCCTTCTAAAGATACCCACGTCCTAATCCCCAGAACCTGTGAAATGCTACTTTATACATTAGGAATTATTCCAGATGTGATTACACTGATGATATTGAGAGATTATCTGAGCATTCTCAGCCTAATCACAAATATCAATGCATGCGAAAAGACAGAGGCAGACAAGTCAGAGAAACAGACACTGTCAAAAAAGGCAAAGGCCACACAAGGAGATCCAGAGGGATCCCTTCTCCTGAACAATGTCCAAATCAAAGCAAAGCTACAAATATCAAAATCTGTAAGATGCAGTCCAAGTGGCATGCAATCGAGGTAAAATTGAATTGAAATTTCATATCCTTGACAAACTTGAACCCCAGGTAAAAGAAAATATAACAAAAACTTTAACTGAAAACTTTTTGAAAAGTTTACAAAAAGAAAAGGGAAAGAAAGGGGTAAAAAAAGGAAGGGGAGGAAAGGGCAGGGGAAGGGAGGGAAAAGACAAAATACTAGGTGGTGAAAGCTGAACTAAGTAACTTAGGAACTAAAATGATAGCATCAGCTGCCTATAAATCTTAGAGATGTATCTTTACAAGTTAGACACACCAAAGAAAAAGCTACTAAAAAGAATGGGTCCATCATTATAACTGTAAATTATAAATTACAATTGTATACGTTTGCAGGACAGAAAGTAGCACGGGCTGCTGCCTCGGAATAGTGAAGGCCAAGTGCCTTACAGGACACAGCTGTGTGTCCAGGCGGGAGGCTGGGAGCTGGGGGCGGAGCTCATCCTGGCCGAGGGAGCAGCCCTTCCTTTCCTTGGACTGCCGGACAGAGGCCTCCTTCCTCCTTGCTATTGGTCACACAGCCTCCCAGGAATGTGTGAACGGAAAGAGCTCCTTTCCTTTGTTCTTTTTCTTTATTTGTCTTTCTCTTCTACCTCTTTCTCTTTTTTTCCATCTTTCTCTATGTGTACTTCCCTTTTTCTTTTGCCTTTTCTCTCATTTTCTCTTCATTTTCTTACAAATCAATTGATTCTATCAAATGTACACCCTACCCTACAATCACATTTTTACCTCCCAAATATTCTATTGATAAATCTAGTCATGTAGTGGGTTATAATTTGAACCTATGAATTTTGGGAAACAGCCTTCAGTCCATAGCACTTTACTTCTGATCCCCCAAATTCTGTCCTCACATTCAAAACACACTCATCCCTGCCCAATAAGACAGAAGTTGTTCTAGCATCCACTCTAAGGGCAGAAGTATGAAATCTCACCTGAATATCATTTAAATCAGACATGGGAAAAACCAAAGGTAAGGTTCATCCTAAGACAAAATTTCTCTGCACTTGTAGCCCTGCAAAATCACACAAATTATGGGAGGAAGCATGGCATAAAGGATAGTAAGCAAATCTGAAATCAGGTAAGACAAATTCCATGAGGTCTTAACACTCAAAAATAACCCTCTCCGGTCAGCACTGTGCCTCATAGGGCCCCAGGATCTACTCCGGGCTGGGTCCTGCCTGCCTGGCTCTGGAGCCCAGGCCACTCCCACAAGGATGTTCAAGGTCTTCCTTTTCTCTCTCTTCTCTTGAATAATAGTGCAAATAGCTCCAGCGCCTCATCCTGTAGCCTTAGAGGACCCGAAAGCCTTCGTTGCCTTCCTTCTCTGCTCCCTTCAGGCTGCCCACGGTTCTGTCTGCGCAGTTCTGTGAACTCCTCAAGTGTTGTCCACAGCCTGCTGTTACTTTCAGAACCTGCCTCCTCATTTTGCTACAAAAAACATGCAGAGAATGTCTAAAATCTTGAAGTTCAAAACACACACACACACACACACACACACACACACACACATACACATACACACACACACACACAAACAAATAAAACCAATGCCTACCTACCAAGCTGCACCCCTAGCCTTGGGGCTGGAGAGATGGCTCAGTGGAATGAGTGCTTCCTTGGCAAGCACAAGGGCCTGAGTTCAATTCCTGGTACAAAAACACACACACACACACACACACACACACACACACACAAACAAATAAAACCTTGAAGTTCTAGTTATTTTTTTCTTTACAAGTTCTTCTTTGATTCTTCTGTCTTTTCTCACCTAACTACATACAATCAGGAGAACTAGGCCACCCGTTCAGCCCTTCACTTAGAAATCTCCTCAGCTGAATATGATCAGTATCCACAAACCCCACCTCCTACAAATAGTCTGTCACAACTTGGCCATCCCAACCTTGCCACCTTATAATGAGAGATTTTTCTTCTTCTTTACAGGAAATTGTTTTCCTTTTCTATCTGAGACTTAACTGAATTGGCATTTAACGTCCATATTTTTATCACACAACTAAACAATCCTTAGCCCTCACCAACGACCCATCTCCAGAGGCGCTCACACCTGTCTAGGCACTTGTTACATCAAAGAGACTTATTATAAAGAAGTATCTCCTCTGAATACACTGCCTAAGAAACATCGAGATCTGCAGTCAGCAAGCTGAAGACCCTAGAGATCTGGAGGTATAGTTCCAGGCCTAAATTGTGTAACTTTGAGAACACAGAGGACTCAACTTTTTAGTTTAAAGCCAAATTAAATATAAATATATATTATATATTTAATATGTATTTTATGTATGTTAATATATAGATTTATATTAACCTAAGGAGTCAGGGAAAAGTTTCCTCTTAAACAGGTACTGTATTCTGTTCATGTCTTCCATGGATTTGATAGGACCCATCCACAGTAGAGAAGAGAATTTATTTTGAAAGATCTTCTGATATAACCAACAACAAAACTTCCAGGGTTATGAACACTCCCAGGCTCAAGTATGTGAGTGTGCTGTGGTTTGTTGAAGGTGATATTTAAAATTAACCAGCCCAAGTAACAAAGACACAAGGCTTTATTTTTAAAACCAAGAGACTTTATTTTTAAATCTGTGTTAATAGAAGGAGAAAACACACACAAAACATGAATCAAGGCAGTTTTAATGAAATTATGTGCAGGACATAGGGAAACACAGAGTGCAGTATAAGGCCCCAGGTCAGTGTGGAGTTGGTCTTGTGTTGAACTGCAACAAACAAGCCAGGGTAACACAAACTCGGTCTCCTGGCCTCTGACCTACAGGTGAGGATCCTGTTGGCTGACTCCGGCAGGAAGCTCACATGCAAGGAGTCTTCTGCCCTAGAGTGGGTTAGGAGCTACAGGCTGGACCCTTGAGTCACACACAAGGACAGAGATAGCGCTCCAATCAGAGAGAAGCAAGCTGAGGGAGATGGGGGTGGGGGAGGCAAAGAAGGCAAGGCAGGGTAGAGCAACTCCACAGATCTGCCCCACTTCTTGTTCACACTTCTGGATGCCTCTAAGTGGAAGTTCAGGCCTGTCTAGACTTCCTTTTTTCTCTCTAGAGTGAAGAAAGGACACTTATTTATTTATTTAATCCTGTTTTGAGGCTGAGCTGAGCGCTTGTCAGCTCAAAGAGCCATGACAGAGTCCCCTTCAGGTAGACGGCCAGGTCTGGTTACTTACAAAACTGCACAGCAGGATGACTGGCCATTAGCCTTCCTGAAATATCAATGCAGACAAAAGCCAATGTGAGAAGGTGGAATTCACGTCAACTCAACCGGTCTTGCTTACCTGTCCTGCAGGGTGGACTGGAAGACAGAAGTAGGTCAGCGAGAAAATACAAACGTAAACTGAGGTGAAAGGAGCTTTAATTTTCTTCTGCCTCCTAAAAATCAAAGGTTTCTAGCAGTGGACAGTTGCCCGATCAATTATTATTATTTCCAGTATAGCCCTTTCTCTGATAATCTTACCTTTCCCATATTATTCATTTATAAAACCAAAATTTACAGTTTAGAATGTTTAAGACATTTGTGCTACTTTGTTCTGCTAGAACTGTTGCAGAGGCGAGTCCTAATTATTTTGACTTAGTGAGATGATTCATGTTTTCTGGGTAGATAGCTTTTCTCTCTCGTTTTCCTAAGCTTTTTAAAAAAGTGCTTCTGAACTCTGCCCTCTTTTTAATCACTTCCACCTACCATATTCTTGGAAACTTATGATCACTGATTTGAGTACAAATGGAAGGAAGCAACAACCATGGGACACAGCACAATGTCCACTGTGCTACCATGAAAAAGACAGCAACAGACGACTTCTAAACAAGGTGGACTCAGAAGACACAGTAGAGAGATGGCACCTGGCTGCACTTTTTCCCTTTGCCCTGCTCCTGAGACTGCACCCAAAGCTTTCTCTCTGTCTGTGGCCAGCAAAGAGTGGCAGCTACCAGGACAGCTCAACCTCACCTAGCAGTATAAATGTCTTCCCATTCAGCACCAAAGCCACGGAAATTTAAACAAGACTTGACCCCAAACATATTTTAGGGTGCTGCTGCACATGTTCAAATGCATGCCTTCCTTCTAGAGGAAACAGGGAGAAAAGATTTTTTCTTTTTTTTTTTTTTTTTTTTTTTTTTTGCAAAAGCAGGAATTGAACTCAGGTCCTTGCACTTGCCAGGGAAGCATTTATTCCACTGAGCCATCTCCCCAGTCCCAGAGAAAAGCTTTAAATGATAAGGTGCTTCAAAATCTCAAGACGTAGTGGAGCCCAGAGATACACCTGGCTCAGATGCATAGCACTTGCCTGACAGGCACAAGGTCCTGAGCCTGATTCCCAATACAAAAAAGAGTACAGTGGATTATCACAGTCCCTAGTGATAAAATAACAAACAAAATTGAATATCAGCTAAATTTCACTTTAACAAGAGAAAATGTGCATGCCAGCACAGATGCACAAACCTAATTTTGAAAGTTGCATCCGGGAAGATGGCTCAGTAGAATAAGCCCTTGCCTCACAAGCATAGGGGCCCGAGTTCAATCCCCTGTTCCATCAAAAAAAAATTTTTTTTAATGAAAATTGGACACATTGAAATTGATGAAACACACTTATTTAATGACTCCACAAGTCCACTCAGAAGCTCCTGTGGCCATGGCTGGCCCATAAAGCCGCAGCACCTGGGAATCCTACAGCAAAGACTTGATGACGCACTGTAAACTCTTTACCTGTTCCCTTTTCTAGTTCCTGCATGTGAGTCTTCAACACTCCTTCTCAAGCAAGTCTTTAATTCCACTGTCTGATTTCAAGAGTCCAAGCTAAATACATGACACTTTTTATTCTAGGCGATGGAAAGATAGCTCCCCCTGGTAAGCACAGGACCCAGGTTCGCTCCCTGATACCAGTCTCAGAACCCCTTGCACATGGAGCCAGCCACCCAAACTGGTGGTGGCACACGCTTGTAATTCTAATGCTGAGGAGGCTGAGATGGGAGGATCACTATAAGTCCAAGCTGCATAGTGAGACTCTATAGCAAATAAGTAAAAGATTTTTTTAAATGTTCTTATTCTAAGTGGGTTAACTTCTGTGACTCTTAGGTGTTCACTAATGCATTCTTTCCAATTGTTATCATACATAATCTTTAGCTGTAAAATACATGGATTTTCAATGAAAATCATTGAAAAAGTGAGTAATTCCATCTTTACTTTTATACTAACTTATTGCAGCAGTCCCATTTCTCCATGTCGCGATCTGTACATTTCCACAATTGATTCTCTAGCTGTAAAGATACCCTTAATCCAACAAGTAAGGTCTCCTTCTGCTTCACCCTTACTTTTTATTGAAGAATAGGCTTTAAAAAAACAGCCTCGTGACAGATTCTCACTCATTTCTTGACTGCTCCTGGGACTGTAACAATTATTACCCGGAGAATTACTACTTCCTACCCCTCAACCATTTATTTTTTTGAAATGCTAATGCCTCACACCATTCTTAGATCTCCTTGCATATGATGTGCACCAGTGCATTCCAGGAAGACTTGTTCTACATGATATTTAAACTGACAAAAACCAGCAAGATAGCTCGGCGGACTGAGCACCTGCATAGGCAAGCGCACTGCGGCACCACGCACTGCGCCACCACGCACTGCGCCAGCCCAGCCCACAGGCGCACTGAGCCAGCAACGGGGTCGGACGTGGTGGTGCACTCCTGAAAACAGGAGGATCACTGTGAGTTCGAGTTGGTAGTGAGACCCGACACAAAATACATTAAAAAAAAAAAAAAAAAAAAAGTTTAAACATTAAAGTGACAAGTTGGTCTGACAGTTGTGGATTAGTGTTAAACTGATCAAAGTGACAATACATTCACTGTGGAAGCCACATGCACAGGCATGGCAAGCACTTCCCAAGGGATTGAATTTGGGCCCTTGCTCCACATTATATATAATGAATACCAGAAAGACAAAATGAGAATTTTTTTTAAATAGAAAAAGTGTCCGTTTTTGGACTCAGGCTGAAAGGAATATGCCCCCTCTCACGGGGAACCCGTGACATCCAGAATGGGACTGTGTCTGTTGGTGAAATCAGCGACGTCCTGGAAATGCGAGCAGGAGCCGCGCCCACTCTCAGAGCGCTGCCCCACCCGGAGGCCACCCTGCAGCTGTGCACCCCGGCAGCAAAGGCCACTAGCTGACATACTCCCTCCACGGAGCAAAAGTGACAGTGAAGGAGGAAGAAGTTGTTCTACTGTTGTGATCAAAATATGCATCATTTGCATAAAAGGAATGTGAGTGAGAAATCTCCCCAGCAGATTGTAAGATGTAGAGTGAAACAGGGGAAGTTTACTTCCTTCTCCTTAAATCAAAATGTAATCATCCATCTCCGTGAATTAGAATGAGAGCTTTCCACGTGGTGTGGTCATAACGTGGTAATTAACTGTCTGAGTGCCCGCCAGATTCCTTCATTTTTCTAAATTATAATAATTACATTTGACCATTACTGAGAATCACAGAGATCGGAGTCAGCTTCCAGTTCTCCCTTCTCTTCCCTGTCATCTTCCTTCTGATGAACGCATTTCCTTGCTGTTGGCCCACATCCTCCCATCCTTTTGCCTGTCACCCCGCATGAGTACTCACTGAGGCTTCTCTGTACTTTTTCTTACTTCCTCCTTGTGATTTTTGGGTGTCCCCCAGGGCTGAGGATGAGGTTTCAAACTAAGCAAGCACGACATTAAGACAGAATTAAGAGACTAAATGTGCAAGTATTGTTCAAAGTATTGTGCATATTTCGAGAGAGTGAATCATTTTGCGTGCTTTTATTACCCAGCAATTGAAAGGCCCTGGCAGGTTCCTGGGGCTGGCAGAGTGAGGAGGAAAAGACAGCAGGCGCGCTCAGCTCTGACCTCCGCACTCCTCAGCTCCTGCCCTCCTGACGAGAGCCACCGGCAGGGGCTTGTATTTTAGGCCTGTAGATGGACTCCTGTGAGGCTTTGATATTTCTTTTCTTTCGAATTAATGCATTCTGCTTTCCAAGTGACTTTATTAAGACTGAGAATGCTTCAGAGTGAGTCGTGCTGCCCTTCACCACCTATGACACGAGCTTTTTAACCTGCTTCTTCTTGGGAATAATTTAGAAAAAGCATTTAGAGAACTCTGGAGGTCAGGTTGTTAATCTGAATCAAAATATGAAATATATATAAATGTACACATATATGTATTATGTAGCAGCAACTATAGAATGCATAGATAAATGAATATCGCAGTATTCATCAATTAAAAATCATAGCCAAACTGTGTGTCTAGATAAAAATGACTCATTATTTAAATAATGCTAAAACTACCCAATGTAAAACATTCTTATCTTATAGATCGCATGCACATGCATACCTAGTGACCTGAGATGTACCAGGATGCAGGATTCCATTTGGTATGGTTAAATTTGTTTGGACATAGGAAAACGTCGGAAAGAACATTAAGTAAATGCTATCAGCTGTTTTATATGAATGTCAGAATCTCAGATAAATCTAATTGTCCATTTTGTGTGTGAACAGCATCAGGTCCTGGTGCCCCTTGGTTCATTGGTCACCGCTCGTCACATTGTGTTTGCAGGTGGTTGTATTGTGGGTAAGCAGGCTCACTCACAACACTTCTGCTTGTGCCACAGTTGCTTTTCTCTTCTCCTTCAGCTGCCTGCTTCTTCCACACACGGAAACAGTGCTGGAAACACAGAAGGAAGTTCTAACCATGCTCCTTGTGAGCCACGTGCCTTTGGATCTGATGTTAAAGCCCATGCTGACTCCAGCTTTATCCAAAACCCATGCCTAAGTACCGTTGTGCTACTGTAACAGGACACAGAGTCTGTAATGGACAAGAATAAACAAGTATTTCTCCACAGTTCTTGAGGCCAGAATGTCCAAGACCAGAGCACTGGCATCTCTACCAGGACAGGGTGCTCCACTGCCTCTCGCAGGCAGAAGGCAGAAGAGCTAGACAGACTGTGGAAGCCTCTTCATGAACACCTTCATCCCTTCCAAGACGGAAGAGTCCCCCTGCAGCTATTACGTTTTAAAGACTTCAAATTTATACCAGCCCCATTGGTAACACCCACATTTCGGTGGGTACATGTCCAAGCCATAGAAGTGCATATAAAAGAACTTCATATAAAACCAATTACAAAGCAGCAAGAAGTGCATGGAGAAATTTAAGAAGGACACACAAAATCTCCCTCCCCAAGTTCCAGAGAAAAAACCAGGAATAATAGAATTATATAAACAGGATAAGATCCAACAAAAACAATAAATATCTGACAGCACCAGCCAGAACCGAGATGTCATGACCCTACTGAAACAGCCCACTACATTACAGACAAATTTACCAGAATATTCAACAAAATGGGAAAAAAAAGATACATCATTTTGTGTCTCTGATAAAACTTTGAAATAAAAATAACTGTTAAGAGTAGTTTATTAATTCTTGAAGCACTTGAAAGGCAGCTTGCTTTCTAGGGCCTGTGATGCTAGAGCTAGAGGAGGCCGGATCCTAGACTCTCCCACAGGGTGGCTCCAGTGAACCTTCACACCTGACATCTCTCCTTATGTCAGCAGAAGACAAAGCTCATCGTGCCAGCGTGGCAGCCCTGTTGCTCCCCACAACACTGATGTGGCTCTGTCCTCTTCCCATTATGTTGCTCTGTCTTCACTAAGCAGATTTTGCTCTGGAATGCAGTGAGGTACGGGAGCTGTAAACAGCAGCACAGCAGAGACAAGAGAATGGACAAATCCTAACAACGTGGGAACCAATTCCTACGTGGCCATCGTCCAGCCAGGTAACCTTGGGAAAATTTCGTAGCCTCACAAAGGCTCTGAGCAACTTTATCATCAGCCATACTAAAAATATTCTCAAAACATTGTTCAAAGACATAAACTGTACACAGTAAATGTTCAGTACAGTGTCTGGCACACTATGGAAATAAATCAAGTGTAACTGAGCTGACCATGTCTACTAGCATCAATGGCATGTAACCCCGAATATTTTAGACTCATTAGAATGGCACACACAATTGATTCTGAAGATAAGACATACACTTCTTAAACAGAAAATGAAGATACAAAAATGTAAATGTAGGAAAGTAACACACAATAAAATAATATTGTATACTACAACCTTTATAACAGTAAGAGCAGTAAATAAAATTATCAGCATGGATTTCATGAAGACTGTGGGCTGAAAATAGGTCTTCATGGTGTGTGGGGGAGTTAGGGGCCAGGCACACAGAGGCTGCTCCAGGGCGTGCTCAGCCATCTGTGCAAAGGGTGCCCAACAGAGAACCAGGCCTAGTATTTTATTTTAAAGAATTTCAAACTTAAATAAAAGTTATAAAAATCACACATATTTTTGTCTCCTATTCTATTATTTGAATGTTTTCCCATTTAGTTCTATTTCTATTCACTCTTGTGAATTTTTTAAACTATTTAGGAATATACTGCACGTAGCTTCATCATTTACTTCTAAATGCTGTAGTACAAGTTTCTTAACAAGGATATTCCTTTACATAATCATAATTATCAAAGTGAAGAAGATAGTCTTGCTTCTGTATAGGTTCTAACACATGGCCATTTTCAGAGCCCAGCAATTGTTACAACCATGTCCTTTACAAGGGAAGAACAATCCTGAAACGTTTAGTTAGCCTGTATCTTTATAATTTATATCCTGTAAATGTTCTCAGTCTTTCTTGGTATTTCATTTTCTTAATATCCCCCAAGAGAGTTAATCAATTATTTTTAAAGTCTGTACCTCAGTTTGATCTTGTCTGCTGGTTCTCAGGACTTTGTTAAAAGATGAGCCAGGTGGCATGTGTAGCATGCTAAAGGACACAATCCCTGCCCTATGGTAGAAATTAATAATCAACATTTTACTTTACTTGAAAAAAGTTATAGAAGAAAGCAAGAGTGCCAGGGGAAGGTAGGAGCGCTAGCAGGCTGGCCACACTTGCCCCACCCTGTGACGAGTGGTGGAGGAGAAACGGGGAGAAGAATGCCACATGGCCTAAGATGCTGACACAACGCTGAGGGATCGAAACTGGGCATCCATAAAGTGAGCTAGATGATTAGAAATTAATTAATGATTTCTTCTCTTTTTTAAATATTCAAAATATGTTAAGTATTATTTTTAGATAAATGATACATAGATAGATAATGATAGATGACAGATGATAGATACATACATACATACATACATACATACATACATACATACATATATGGACAGACAGACAGACTCACGGATACTGGATAACAGTACACCCTAAAGCATAAATCAACCAAAAGTGTCCATTGAGCTGGAACCCGACTTCTGTCCCCCAGTCTGTGTGACTTCAGATTCAGAGCTGTCTCTTTCATATCCACTGGCTGGATTTCTTCAGGCCTCTGAGGTGTTCCCATGTAAAGTGCTATCTCCAAGAAGCTTCCTTCTGAGAAAATCAGTCTCAGCTCTTCTCCCTTCATAACCATTCAAAACCAACTGGACTAAGAGTTTAGAGATTTGGTGTCTTGGAAGTGCTCAACTTGCAGCTCAAAACAAGGCTATTCCAAGGATCTCTTGTGTGCTAAAAGCTTAGAGACAATATGGAGAACCAGCAGCACCTTTAAAAACAAACCAACTGCTTTGTTTTGTTTTTTTTTAATGTTTTTTTAAAAAAAAAAACTATATGAAGAAACTGGAAAACAACAGAACCATAGTTGATGCAATCACCACATTTTATGGCCACCCGGTCTAAAGCATTGAAATTTAACAATTACAAGACTCCAGGGAAGGAAGTGAGTGTCCATTGTGGTCCTTTGAAGCTGCTGTTTAAGTTTTACTGAGCTTTTCTCTAAACTTCCTACTGTTCCTGCTTCAGACCCGATGTCCAAATAGCCTCAGTTGGGAGCAAGACTAGGAAACAAGAAAAATATTCAAATTACTTTAAAGAAACAGAAAAATTCTCAAACTTTCAGTGAATCTAGATAAGAAAGAAAATCATTGTTATCAACGATTCACAACAAGAAACACCACGATTTTTCAGCAATTATAGTATCTCCCAAATGGAAACTCGAAGATGTTATTCTTTAGAAGAATAATTTAAAATTCAGCTTTAAAAGAAAACAAAATGACCATACTTGTGTTTCCTTACTGCACATTCTCTTCCCTAACCCAGCAAAGTACAAAAATTCTTGCATGTACATTCTTTTATAGATTATTCAGCTCTGACACAGTATATTTTTAGTAATATAATAATAAATGTCTGGTAGAATCAACTTGATAGCATTTGGCATTCAGGTACCTAATCTATTTCATCAGATTACATTGCTCCTGTCTGTATATTCAGTGTGCTATTTGTATCAGAAAGCATCCATTAGCACATGACATGGCAGTGGACAATAAATATATAATCTCACCCCATACACACATACATGAAACTGCATCTAGGTGCAGTCCTGGGCTGTTTCCACACTATCTACCACATGTATTGATGACATAAAAGAAAACACAAGGAATGCAGTAAAATCTTACAACAGACATAACATGAGCTCAGGACATGCCTTTGGCTGAATTATGTCCTAGTGTTGGAGAACTGCAGAGAAGATGTCAGCAGAAGCATCCTGATAGCTACAATAATGAGAGCCACAGCAAAGCTGCTCCTTGCACACGGTCCTTGGGTAACTCTCATTTTGCACACTCTATCACCAGAGCTGGAGCAGCACTGAGCCAAACGATGTACCACTGATCTCACCCCTCAAATATAACAGCACAAACTAGGAGAAAACTGAGACAGAACAGCATGAGAACAACTGACAGATGCAGGACAGGAAATGTCTGAGCTGCTCCAGGGAAGTAACAGACACGCTAAATGAGAACAGGTAGGAGGGTCGGTGAGCAGGTGACCTGAGAGCAGGGCATTTTGGGTAGGCACGAGGCCTCGCTAGCTGCAGAAGGGAAGGAAGAGACAGCTCAGGGCACAGAGCCTCCTGCTCGTGCGGCATACAATGATCCCAACACAGTGGAAACACAGGGTCGAGTCCTATGGGTTGTGGCTAGACACGACCTCTGTGCAGTCCCTCCACTCAGGGAACAGCCCTGCCCTAGGCTGGGAAAGCTGCACTGGGATCCCGAGGGCCGCTTATTCACCATGGCCATTCTTGGTAAAATGCTGCTTAGATCTTCAGAGGGCTCGTGGCTGTGTCTGAATCGTCACTCTCAGAAGAGTGTCTTTGTAAAAATTCTGCAGAAATGGATCTCAACACTTGGCCTGCCATCTGCACAGAGCTAATTATGTACACTTTGTTATTTGTCACTACCAGATATTTCAGAATGAAATGTGCGAACCATCTGCCAACAACTTTATTCACATTTCTTGGATCATCAGCAAGAAACCTCGTACTTCGCTTCCCCCCAGGGAACACAAAGGCGGATGGATTAAAAACTCGGAAAATGGCTTTGGCATGTTCCAGACAAACAGGAAGACTTTTCAGTGGAAAATCCCAGAATCGTTTGTATCCATCAGCCCATCACGCGTCCTGGATCAGCGTTATACAAACTGAACCTAGCTTCCCAAGTGTCAGACAGACGCAGCGCTTCTGGCATCGGTTTACACGATAGCTGAATAAGGAAGAACAAAGCACCTATGAACTTAAAATAAGTTGCAATTTGCCATTTAATTATGTAAACATGCTGTTGCATGATCCCCGAATTCTTCTAGTCACATTTTATGCACAAAGGCAAGAACAGTTTTTGTGTTTTGAAGAACAGGTGCCTGATAATTCCTGTGAAGAGTCATTCACAGGGAGGCTTTTTCAAAGAAATGACTGAGCAAACAGACGTGCGTGCAGATTTCGCTTCACCCCCTGACCATCCTCTCTCTCTAGAATTGATGGGGCTTTTCCTCGCCTGCCGTGAGGGAGAAAAGCAGCAGAAACAAAGATAAGGAAGCAGGCGGTGCGTGCTGCTGCCTCTGGCCAGCATCATCGCTCCAGCTTTGCTCGCTGGGCACTGCTGGGCGCCGGGCCTGCACTGCCTGTCAGGTCGTGCTGATGGCCGACGGAAGGCGCGCCGCTAATGCCCGCGATCCGCACTGTTAGCAGCGTCTACGCTTTTATTCCGTCTTCTAGTGGTCTGTTTGGGAAAGGGCTGAGAGATGAAGGTGGAAGGTTAAAGCAGCCTATATTTTGATTTGTAAATTCAACTGATGAGCTTGGGGTCAGTGGTTCTCTCCAAGGAGAGAGGGCCATGTATCT
This sequence comes from Ctenomys sociabilis, assembly GCA_004027165.1. Classification (NCBI taxonomy): domain Eukaryota; kingdom Metazoa; phylum Chordata; class Mammalia; order Rodentia; family Ctenomyidae; genus Ctenomys; species Ctenomys sociabilis. The sequence continues at coordinate 12,399 of PVKA01016753.1, read as the reverse complement.
ATTATGTCAGATCAGAACTTGAATAATTCTGGAAGAGAACCACATACAAGAAGCACTGCTCTGCAGAACCTGGATTAGAGGCTCCACCTTAGCTGTCTTCACTGAGCTTTGGAAAATGTCAAGGGTTGAAATTGTAACTAGAACAATACACAGTCAACTTTCTAGTTCCAAAATTGAAATATTATGCACACATATACATTTGCCTGTGTGTAGGTGCACACCAACCGATATTGGTCTTTATTTTTTTAATGTACATACTAAGGATCAAATGAACAATTTCTAATAGTTATTTTTCATAATTCAAAAAACATTGAAATGTCAATTACCTTTTTACATTACCCCACTGAAGCTACTTCAGAAATACTCTACTGTAGATGATTTTACACCAGTACATGTGTTGCTATGGGTACCGGTAAGCTACTGGAATAAAAACATCTGGTGTAAATGAGTTGTACCCAAGTAATAGAAATGATATATCAAAATATCTTAGATAGAATAGAAAAAAAAAATACTTGGCTGCTATTTAATTCTGACTGCACAAAAACCAGGAACAATGTCCTGATCTCAAGCATAGAAATACGCGAGTCAAATCATCACCTGAAGAAAGATCCAAGCAGCCACCCCAGAGCTGCATCCCTGATGTAGGGTCCCTCAGCCCAAGAATTACTTGAGGAAGAAGCATGTGACATTCTTGTTTTTTGCCAATGAAAACAAGCAGCAATTCAAGGGATGTGTTGTGATTAAAACTAAGGAGCTAAACTGATGGGCTGGGTTGACTGAAAACTGAATGCAAAGATGCATGCAGGCTGGTCCTAAAAGCTCAGAACAAGCATAGGACACATGATGTGCATCAGGCAGGTCCCTCACAAACAGGGAAATGTCACACTACCTCCTGTGGTTCAGCTTTCTCCTCTATAATTCAGAGATAATAAGAACAGCACTGCACTTTATGAATCGTGCAGAATCAAGTGACCCAAAAGGACTATCAATCATTGAGTAGACTGATGAATGGTAATTACTATTGTACTTATATACAAAAATATGTGAATCACAGTATGAGAGCACCAAAATATGTTAAGATTCATCAGAGAAAATGAAACTAAAGTCTTGAAAAGTCAGTGCAAATATGGACACATGCACACCCTGCCCCTCGCTACTCTTTCTTTCTGACACATTGGCCTTTTGATGTTTCTGCCTTTTTTTGTATCTGATGGGCAGCGTCGGTAAAGCTCTCACTCTACATGATTTCTTTCTGTTTCTCCTTCATGCTTCCATTCTTTCTTTCACATTGGAGGACCTCAGACTTCTTGAACACATCTAGAGGACAAGAAAGACTAGGTGGGAAGACAAAGCAACAGTACTACAAATGGATCTGGTAGAACCAAGGGGAAAGGCTGCTGGGCAAGCCGAGCCACGCAACTTCCTGGGCCACCAGTCCCAGAGTCTGACCAAGTCTGCGTCATTTTCAAGAAACAAGATGTTTGGCGAGTTAAAGAAAAAAGGTACTTAGAATAAAAGTAGACATACCTTCTTATCTGAAACTATCTGCAATTAAGAATAGCAATGTCACATGGCTCCCCTCACCACAGGATTGGAAAGGGCAGGAAAGCCAATGATTATGTGAAATGTGATATCTGTATTTGAACTTCCTCTGCAAAGGCCTGTCAGATTACGTACTCTTACCTGCAAACTCACTAACTCCAACTGTACTGGAACTGAAAGTTCAACAGGGGCTCTTCAGTAAAACAGAGAACAGCAAACTTTGTTTTGCCACCAAAAAATGGAACAGGACTTGACCATTCCCTTGGATGGAGAAATTGAAGGCTCTTGTCACCTTAGAAAATTTTATTTAGGAAGAGTTATTTTTAGTCATTATTTTTTACTATGAATTTATCTCCCAACCCGACAAGGAAGAGACAGATGATAGATAGAAAGATAGATAGATAGATAGATAGATAGATAGATAGATAGATAGATAATAGATAGATAGATAGATAGATAGATAGATAGATAGATAGATAGATAATTTATATAACAAATACACAACTGGTAAGAAAATATGAACAAAATATTTTACTGAATTATGTGTTTCCTTTGGTTTTATGTCTTCCTATTCAGGATGATATTGCTTATTTATGTGACAATTAAATGACCAACCTCTTGAAATAGCTATGCTGTTGAGGTATTACTAACTGGTTGAAGAGACAAGAGAAAAAAATGCATATAATTAACTAAAATTGTGCTATTTTTCAATATCCTCAATAATATCAGTTTGCTAATTATGTAAAAAAGAAATAAAAATTTTTTTCTCTATTATCTATAATTAAAAAAAAAATTATCAGTGCTATCTAAAGACAAATATAAATACAAAAGAAAGTCACATAGACACTCAACACTCAAAATGTAATTATTACTGGAATATATTTCTAGAGAAACAATCTAGATACATTTGCACATACATAAAATCATCTTGAAATTTTCCTATTTACTTGCTAATAAGGATATAAAATTACTCATTTTAAATGATGTCTTAGAAAACAGTAATTTTTTTAACTACACTAGCATTCATCATAGAAGGTTTTGCTTGACTGAAAACTGTACCATTTTCTATAAACACAATTTGTCATGGCCACATCCTGGCAATAGCCCAGATGCCCATCAACTGAGAAACAGATAAAGAAGATGTGGTATTTTTGCACAATGGAGCATTATTCAGCTAAAAAGCAGGATACATTTGAATCTTTTGTCAGTCAATGGATGCAACTAAGAACATACTCTTAAGTGAAATGACTCAGACCCGCATGTGCAAACATCATAGTGTCTCCTTAGTGTGAGAACCTGAAAGAGAAAAAATGGAATCCGAAGGGTACAATAGATACTGGGAAAGGGGAAGGCATTTATTCAAAAGGAAAGAGCTACTGAGCTGAGGAGAAGGACAGGAGAGGGAGTGGGGGAACGAGATTTACCTCCATAAATGGTTGGTTTGGACAACTGTACTGTGCATTTCTTTGAGTCTATGGAAAGAGGCAGTTAATGCTTTAGCACGTTTCATCTCCTTTTTCAATTGCTTATACTTTTTCTCTTCTTAATTTCTTGTACATTTCTTTCTTTTTTTCTTCTTCTAATTTTACATGCATATACCTAGCAATATGAATATTGAAAATATTAGAAAACAGCAATACGCATCACTACAAATACTGTGAAATCATATTACTTTGTTAAGTGAAATTCTGTATCACTTGTAATTTTTGTTTTAATTATAATTTTTACTCTCTTCCAAAAATAAAAAGGTTTTAAAGCATGTACCTTTTTCTCACTTGCATTTAGAAAACTGAGACAACATTTTGGGGAGAGAGGTATTTGAGAGCAGTGACGTGAGTCTCAGACACTGCACTCTTTACCCTGCTGTGCTGGAACACAGAGCCGCCAGGCACAGAGATTGTGAGAGAGACCCAGACAGGGAGGAGACCAGGGAGGTCGCAGCAGGGCAGAGCGGATGTCACAGTCACACTGGAGACGCACTGGAGTGAAAGTTGGCAGGAGCCGCAGAGACCAGCAGCAGCAACAGGAAGCGCAGGTTGGCTGAAACCGAAGAAAATGTCCAGCGTGGTCTCCCGGGATGCTGTTACACATTCCTACCTGAGGGAAGGCCGTGAGGATTATTGTGAGCAGTTATCAGAAGTTAATATTTTTATTTGGTTCCTGCAGTCTGTTTCGTTTTGTTCAGAACAAACAACTGAACTTTCCTAAGATAACTGATGAAAAAACCTTTAAGCCTCCCAAACCCACACTGTTCCCGTGAGCTTCATCCGGCCTCCTCCGCGCGGGTAATGCTGGGACGTGTGCTTTATTTCTTTGCTCCCAAAGGTCATTCTCTAGCTCAGCATCAGAGGAAATAAGAAATTGGTAGGGTTTTTTTTTCTGACTTTAGCAATTATTTCATAAGTTCCAGTTTGCTTTTTTCCCCTCCTACAAAAAGATAGAACAGAACACTTTTATTAAATTTCTACCAAGCCAGAAAATGTTTTTGGTAAATGATAAACCATTTATTGTATGAAAAAGTAGCCAAAAATACTGGAAGAGAGATGGATACAGTTCTTCTTATCACTAAAGCCATATGATTTGTGAGCAAATTATTTCCTTTGTCTGGGTTTCTGACTTGTCTGCAGAAAAATAAGAAGTTTTAATTTAGTGCTTGATGATGTCTTTTATAATTATAAATTGTACTCTACAATAAACCATATAACATGATAATAAATGACTTCCGAGTAATGGTTAAATCTTGACATAGTACAATATAATGTCTATATTTAATGCATTTAATATATATTTAAACACCATATATAACCTTAAATAACAAGTCTGATCTATGCAGTGAGGCTCTGTACACCCTGTATACCCTGTTCTAACTACAAAAAAAAGAAAATATAGAGTAACTCAGCTCCCTTTTCTCCAACAAAGGGGCCAAATATGCTCACTGGAAGAAAGGTAGCCTCTTTAGTAGATGGTGCTGGAAAAACTGGCTTTCCACATGCTAAGGACTTAAAATAGATCCATGCCTATCACCATGCACAAAACTACAGTCAAAATGGATCAAAGATTTAGATATTTAAACTGAAATACTGTCTTCTGGAAGAGAAAGTAAGTAGAAACCTTAAAGACATAGAGGTAGTTAGAGAGTTTGTGAAGAAAAGCAAACTGCATAGGAAATACTCCAAAGAATTAACAACTTGGATTGCATATTTTTGAAAAGTTTCAGCACATCAAAAGAAATCACCAAGAGAATTAAAAAAACCCCACAAATTCAGAAAAAAATATAGTGGACTGTCCTTCACACAAAGGATTCATATAGAACATATAAAGAATTTTTTAAAATCAGGGCTCCAAAATTCAAAGACAAAATGCAAAAATGGGCATCTGAGATTATTATTATATACCTCACAAATGAAGAGATACAAGTGGTAAATAAATATATGAAAAAGTTTGACATCACTGGTCATTCAAGAGATACAAATTTTAAAAATGTTGAGATACCATCTTATGCCAGAACAAATGGCTATCAAAAAGAAGTTAACTGAAGGGCCAGCTAGATAGTCAGCAGATTAAGTGCCTGCTTAGGCAAGCACATGGGGCCAGGTTCGATCCTGTCATCACATGCTGCACCAGCGCAGCCCCCAGGCATGCTGAGCCAGCCAAGACCAGGATAGTGGTTCATGCCTGTAACCCCACCTCTGGGGAGACTGAAAACAGGAGGGTCAGTATGAGTCCAAGCTGCATAGTGAAACCCTGTACCAAATACATTAAGAAAATAATCAATCAATAACAAATGCTGGAGAGGCTGTGGGACGAAAACTTCTCCACTGTTGGTGGAAGTGCAGGCCGTTACAACTATTATGGAAAGCAATATGGAGATTCTTCAAAACACTAGGATTGGAGATCCCATGCAAGCCAGCTATTCTCCTCTAAAGTATGTAACAAAAAATAAACTGAAATCATCACACCACAGCGATATATATGCACTCATGCTTATAGTAGTGCAATTTGTCATGGCTAAATCTTGGAAACAACCCAAATGTCCATCAACTGAGGAATGGATAAAAATATATATTTTTTTGCCTTTTTTTTTTCTTTTTTGGCAGAACTGGGGATTGAACTCAGGTCCTTGTGCTTGACAGGGAAGCGCGTATTGCACTGAGCCATCTCCAGGCCCCAAGATATGGTATTTTTAAACAATGAATATTCTTCAAAAAAATAAATTCAAGGTTTTGTAGATATAGATGTAGCTAGAGACTATACTGTTAAGTGAAATAAATCAGATCCTCATGCACAAACATGGTTTTATCTTGCTAGTGTGACAATCTGAAACAGTAATGAAAATCTAAAAGGCACACTGTGAAAGGGAAAGAATTTATTAAATGAGAAGGAAAACTTGGATGAGAAAAAGGACAAATAAAGAAGAAAGAAAGATATATTTAAGTACATATGCAGGATAATTCGGATAATTCCACAGTCGATTTCTGCTGGCCTTTGGAAAGGAGCAGTGTTGTGGTTTAGGGTTTTTGTAAGGTGAACAATATAGTACAGGATACATTTTATGCTGTTATTTTATAATGAATCTCCTAAGAATCACATATAAGAAGTATGGGAAGTCTATCCACACACTAAACACAAAAGAATCCAGCAGAGGGCCTGGATACCAGAACTCTGCATGAGTTCAGCAGAAAACTTAGAGCTCATAACAGTGCTTCCCAACTTTAGGCCTAGAGCCCACAAGTCTCCTGCAGGCCCGCTTCATGGATCTGTAGCAGAAAGGCCCAAAGGTCAGTGGTGGATGCTAGGAAGCCTATGCCAGCTGGATGAAGGATCTGTGCCAACAGGCTGAGGCATTTGAACTAGACCCAGGAAACAGTGCTCAAGGTAAGCACCACAGCTCCCACAAAGGTACCACAGCCATCCTCAGCAACAATGAGGTCCCAAGCTTCTCCAGAGATGAGGAAAGCCTAGTTCCCGTCAGGAAAGCCAATGTGACAAGCTTCTGCATGAGGCCAAGCAGTGCACCATCTTCCCCTCTGGAGCCAAGAAGCAAGGCTCAAGAAGCAGACCAAAGCTCCTCCAAATTTCATCATGAAAGCTTGTATGACCATGTTCTGCAGCAGAGCAGCCCAAGAGAATCAGCAGCTTCCAACAGCTCCAACAGCTTCTCCAAACAGCGTCCCTAACAGTATTACAGCAGTTTTTCCCATTCTGCCTTAATGCTGCTAGCACCAGCGCTCAGGTGGGCCACCCACACCCAGGGCCAGGCTATTTTAATTCAGGTGGGTATAAGAAGCTGACCACCAGTTAGAAATCTACTACAAGTGGTTAACACTTAAATTTCTTCTTCTTTTCATTTTCTTTTTTCTTTTGAATTTCTTACAACTTTTTGTTGTTGCTTTGCTTTTTTTAAAACTATCTTGCATGCTTATATCTGATAAACAAGTAACTGAGAGGTAACATGATGCAATTCAGCAACCTTGCTGAATTCCTATTTCTCTGTGTAATGAAATTTTGTATCAGTTCTAATGCTGTTTTTTTCTATCACTATTTTGTATTCTTTAAAAAAATGTTTACATAGTGTAAATATTGAATTTTAAGATTAAATTGCATAACTCATGAAAGTATGTAAAAAAGCCCAGCGATACCTTTAAACCAGTGTAATTCTCCCAGTTAGAAGAATCATACTGTAGGACGCATAAGGCTTTCACAGCGATCACCTGGAAAAATTTCAGCAAGATTCCAGGCCAGTGATGGTGAGCTGCTGGGAACTTCGAATGACCGCGAATGGCCAGTGCGCCACACAGGACACATGCTCCCTGCCACTGTCTTAGGGCATGAAAACCAAAATTGGCCAGATGATGTCATAGTCTTATAACTGCAAAAACTACAAGTTAATTTGCTGGCATGATTGCCAGGAAAAACATGAAGAAATGATTAAATGTGAATGTCCATTCATCCTTAGAAAAGACATAATAATCTGCATGAGGGACTAGAGGGATAGCTCATGCCGAATCAGATTTGCGTCTTATTTAGAAAAGTCTGTTAAGATTTTCAATCTAGATTATATTATACATGAGATGTTGCAATATCACCTTGGCTCTACTTAATTTAACATTTTTATGAATGTTCTGATTGAACACATTCTTATTTGTGTACAGCCATGGTCACTGTTATAATAGACAAAAGAATCAAGGTCAGACATAAAAAAAATCCAAATGCATAAAACTGAACACACAAGTCCAAACTGTGTCTTAGGCTGCAGAACACTGTGTGTGCAAGGTGCAGCAAAAGCATACGGTGAATGTTTAAACTCTAAAATTTTATTACAGTAAGCTCTTCATTGCCTGCAAGTATTCCCCTCCTACACAACACACTTACCCCATCCTTCCTGCCACATTCTTTTTCTTTTTCATTTTTATTAATCCATGTGTTCGGTGCATGGTGATCACATCCACTGCACGGCACTGGCACAGGGAAACACATTTCAGTTATTTTGCTTCTTCCTTCCACTCTGTTTTATTTTTCAAAGATCAGAATCATTTGCTTATAAGACCATATAAAGTTAATGATGATATATATAGATTGAAAAGCAGACTAACAGGCTAAAGGACAATTGTACTAAGCCAAAGTACTCTTTAAGGCACATTGTCCCTACTGGATTACAATACATTCTTTCATATTTTTCCTAATATATGACACATATAATATACATTATATATGTTGATGTATGTGTACACACAGAAAGAGAGCAATCTGCCGTAGGAGAAGCCACATGACACATAAGCTTATGTGTCAGAGTCTTTTCATTTCACATCACTGTCTCAAGGTGGGTCCACTTTCCCACAAGTGGCACAAGTTTGCCCTCCTCTATGGCAGAGCAATACTCCAGTGTGTGTGAGCACCACGTTTTCCATCCAGCCACCTGGTGATGGACATACGCACTGACTCCAAGGTTAGCCACGATGCACCACACCGCTACGGACATGGGTGCACATCCTTCATCGCTGTGTGGTGTCTTACTTCTTTTGGGAAGATACCTAGAAGGGAGATACCAGGGTCAAATGGAATTTGTCCTTATGGTTTTTGAAGGGATCTGCATACTGATTTCTGCAGTGGTTAGAACAGTGTATAGGGCAACCATGAAAACTGGCTGCTTTGTCCCCAGTCTCTCTTCACATTTATTACTGGGTGATTTCCTAATGTCAGCCCTTTTTTCTGAGAGACTGAATCTCGGTGTTGTGGGCTAGTTCTTTTTGTTTCACTATGTTTTGTTTGTTGTTTGTTTGATACCAAAGCCATACTTTATTCTGTACTGTCCTATTTGAGTTTTATTGTGTTTATACTGCACTTAGAAATCCATAGAATACTTATTAGTAAACAAAAACTATGAAGGGAATTTTAGTGCAGGAAGTACCCTTAATAAAATAAACATCAGCCCAAAACCACAGGACAAGCTGTAGCCAGAGCCTAGAACTATCCAATCAGCTACCCAAGCAGGCTCTGGTCACATCCAATAAGCACATCTTGAGACAAGGTCTTACTGTGTAGTTCACACTGGGCTTGAGTTCGCTATGTAGCCCAGGCTGGCCTCTAACTGGTGGCAAACCTCCTTCCTCAGGCTCCTAAGTGCTGTGATTACAGGCATGGCTACCATGCCCATCAGTGTCGCTTTAATTTGCATTCCTTCAAAAGCCAGTGGTGTTAAATATTTCATGCATTTATTACCAATTTGTATTTCTTCAGCTGAGAAATGCCTATTCATTTCAGATGCCTATTTTCCAATTGTGTTTCTGAGGGCTTTAATATTCTTGAGTTATTCATATATTTTAGATTCTAGGCCTTTATCTGGGAAGTAATTAACAAAACTTTTTTTCCAGTTTTGTAGGGTTTTCTCTTCACTTTCTTGGTGGTTTCATGCATTGCACAGAAACTTTTTAATTTAATATGATGCCATTTGTTCATTCTTGGTATTATTTCCTGTGCAAGCACACTTTTTAATCAGAAAGTTTTATCAAACATTCTGTCTTCCACATGATTTAGTATTCCTATTCTAATGTTTAGATCTTTAATCCTTTTTATTTTAGTTTAGTGCATGGTGAGAAATCGGATCTTAGTTGAACCTTCAGCATGTGGCAATCCAGTTTTCACAGTATAGTTTGTTAAAGAGGCTGCCTTTTCCTTAGGGAAGGGGTTTGGTCCCTTTGTCAAAACTGACACAGCTGAGTGGGTATCGAGTTGCTTTTACATCTTCCATTCTGTTCCGCTGATCCATGGGTTATGGTTGTGTCTAGTTGCTCCCTCAAAGCCCCATGCAGTCACTGTGACAGCTTCTAGAGTTTGTGGTTAACTCATGATCCAGTGCAGGGATTGTGGGTTTCAGTACACCCTCCCTTGGCTGGGTACTCCCAACATGAAGAGGGGAGAGAGGCTTGCTAGCTGCCACAGCTGCTGTCCCTACCCTTGCCCTTTGCTATTTTCCATGACCATGAAGTGATGCCCTCTGCATTTGCCTCTGTGTGTTGGAGCCAAGAATAGACTGAAACTTCCACTAACAGTGAGCTAAATAAACCTTTCCTTCCTTAATTTTGGGCATTGCGTATTTTGTCCCAGCAATGAAAGAATAGTAACGATGATACCACGGATCTGATTTTTGACAATACTGTGTATCACATTGTCTTTGTAGTATAACTTGAAGTCTGGAACTGAGATACCATCCACTTTGCCCTTGTTGCCAAGAATTGCTTTAAATATTCTAGATCTCTTCTATTTCCATATGAATTTTAGGACTACTTTCTCCAGTCCTAAAAGGAACAATATGGATATTTTGGTTGGGATTGCATTAAGTCTATATAACAATTTTGGAAGTATGGCTACTTTGGTTGAATTAGTTCTGTTTATCAAGGAAGAGGAAGTGTCTTTCCCTTTTCTGCTCTCCTCTTCAATCTCCTTTTCCAGAGCACTGTAGTTTTTGTTATATAGGTCTCTCACTTTCTTGGCTTGGTCATTACCTAAATATTTTTTTATTCTTGATGTTAGTGAAAGATATTGTTTACTGAATTTCTGAATTGGGTTAGTTTATCACTGTTATATAAGAATGCTGATTTTTTTTTTTGGGTTGGCTTTATATTCTGCTACACTGATGAATTTGAACATTATTTTTAGAATTATTTCGGTGTAGTTTTTGTGGGCTATGTATAGAATATTGTCATCAGGAAATAATGATAGTTTAATGTCTTCTCTCCCCATCCATATCTCTTTCCTTTTTTGTCTTATTGCTCTAGATAATGTTTGAATTGGTATCGACAACCTGTACTCTACTAAAATGGAAAATTTAGCATAAGTGGATAAATTCCTAGATACAGATGAACTATTACAGCTGAACCAAGAATATCCCGAATACATAAATGTCAACCAGTGAAATTGAAGAAGCAACAAAAAAAATTACCGAATATTAAAATCCCGTCAGACTCGCTGCTGAATTCCACATGAGCTTAATGTCAGTATTCCTCAAGCTTTTTGATGGCATTGAAAGGAAAACAGTATTCCCAAAGTCATTCCTGGGAAATAAGCATCACCCTGACTCCAAATCCAGAAGAGGACCGAATCAAAAAGAAAACTCCAGGGCAAAGTCCAATGAACACAGATGCAAGACTTAAATAAGATACTGGCAAACAGAGTGCATCAAATCATGAAAGGTATCATCCATCAAGACCAAGTAGGACTGATTTCAGGTATGCAAGGATGGTTTAACCCATGAAAGTGAATAAACGTAATACACCATACAATAGAAGCAAGGAAAAAAATCTCATGATCATTTCAATATGTTCAAGAAAAACATTTGACAGAAACCAATGTCCATTTGTGATTAAAAACAATAAAAATGGCCAGCCCAATAGCTCAGCAGACCAAAGCTCCTGCTTAGGCAGAGTGCAGCTGTCAGAGTTCGATCTTGGTGCACCATGCTGGCCCTGACCCCAGGGTGTGCTGTGGTTGAGGCTGGGCATCGTGGTGCATGCCTGTAATCCCACCACTTGGGAGACTGAAAACAGGAGAATCACTACAAGTCCAGTCTCCATAGAGACCCTGTAGACCCTGTACTAAATAAAAAGAAAGAAACTTTGAAGAGAAGGTCTTTATCTTCACACGATAAAAGCCTTATATAACAAACCAATGGCCAACATCATACTAAGTGGAAGGAAGTTAAATGCTTTCTATCTAAAACAAAGAACTTGCCACTTTCTGAAGCAACTCCGTTAGTCTTCTTCATGAGTGTATTTACCAGGTGTGATTAACAACACATCAAATGAATGCTTCTGCCAGTGCCACCCCAGAGATCCCAGGTCAGTAAGAGGACTGTGTCGACGTCTGCCCTCCTCATGACACGAGGCACGTAACTTCCACCTCTGTCCTCAGGTCAGAATGAATGTACAGGGGAAATCTCTTTAATAAGTTTTAGGCATCAAGGCAGCCACAGTGGAGCACCTAAGAAATAAGGAGAGAGGGTGCAGAGGCTTGGAGACGAGAGGAAGGGTATTTAAAATATGAAACAAGCTACACTGTGTTCATGGACCTACACCCTGCAGTGAATGTAAGCCTTGTGTCAGCCAATACAAAATGTTTTATTTTTTTTAAAAAACTTGATTTTCGTGATCATGGTATCTCCCCTGCCAGCCAACATTTTGGACCTAGCCTTTCAAGGTCAGCGAAGACTCAGGACATAGGAGAACCTGTACTGCAATATTATGAGACTCAGGTGAGCTCCAAATTTTCTGAGCAAGGAGATTGTGGAGCCACAGAGGAAAGAGATTGAAGTTCTATAGTGTGCCTGGGGAGAGTCACATGAAGAGAAAACTTTCTCTCAGG
>PVKA01016752.1:0-47249 GCA_004027165.1 Ctenomys sociabilis | reverse complement strand
TTTTTTTTTTTTTTTTTTTTTTTTTTTTTTTTTTTTTTTTTTTTTTTTTTTTTTTTTTTTTGTCTTTTTGAGACAGGGTCTCACTATGCAGTTCAGGCTGGCCTTAAGCTCACTTTGTAGCTCAGGCTGGTCTCGAACTCACGACAATCCTCCTGCCTCAGCCTCCCGAGTGCTGGGATTACAGGCATGCGCCACCACGGGCCCGGCCATCTAGGTGTATATTGATGTATCTAAAAATGTTTGTTGTTTTCTTGGTTCCTATGTATATGTTACTTTCTAAGACCACCATAAAGGATTTAGCATGGAGTATTGTTTTATTTTTATTTTTATTTTGTCTTTTTGAGACAGGGTCTCACTATGCAGTTTAGGTTGGCCTTAAACTCACTTTGTAGCTCAGGCTGGTCTTGAACTCACAACAATCCTCCTGCCTCAGCCTCCCAAGTGCTGGGATTACAGGCCTGCACCACCACGCCTGGCTGGAGTACTGTTTTAAAATCTACTCCTAGGGCTGGGGAGATAGCTCAGTAGAATAAGCGCTTGCCTGGCAAGCACAAGGGTCTGAGTTCAATCCCTAGTTCTACCACCAAAAAAAAATAAAATAAAATCAACTCATAGGGCCAGAGAGATAGCTTGGAGATTTAAATGCCTGCCTGGCAAGCCCAAGGACCTGTGTTTGACCCCTGGCATGCCACATTGCCCTGCCCCAGAGTACATCAAGCCTATAATCCCAGAGCTGGAAAGGGTGTGAGACAGGAGGATTATTACAAGTCTGAGCTGAGTAGGGAGACCCTGTACCAAATAAATTTAAAATAAGATAATATCTTAAAAAATAAATAATCAAGTCCTAAACAGAAGAAGGATAGAGCAAAGGTACAACAGATAATTTAGACCTTCTAGCTTTGCTCCACTAAGTAAGGAAAAAAACATTTTTTTTTTTTTTAACTTGCACCTGGTTCTACGCTGTGGGGCCCTGGAGGGAAGGGACACAAACAGATCTGGGAGGATCCGCACTCCCATCCATGCCCATCCTAGGCTGACCCGGATAGGCATCTGCGAGATAGGTTCAGCCACAGAGGCCTGTGTTCCTGGTGCTAAGTAGGTGGGTCGTGACTATGACACGCCATGGCTCTAGCATTGGCTGTGGCATGGCTGGCTTCACAAGTTCTTAAGGTTCAAGATGGTATCTCTGTTTAAAATCTGAGCAAAAGCAAAGCATCCAATGGCCAGAGCCAGAGCAACAGTGGGCACACACAGTGGCTGCACAGAGGCCATGGATACAGAGCCATGGCTCCCTTAAAGTTTTAGGAGGAGGTGCAGGCGCAGGCAAACCCTTTATGGGTACCAAGACCAATAAGCTGCTGCTAGCAGCCCAGCCAGCACGCCATGGAGTAAAATCAACCAAAGATAGCCCTAACGCTCAATGGTCTGTAGGTTTTGTTTGATGTAATCAATGCTGTTTATACAGGGAAATCAAAGTTATAATTCAGGGCTGGTCAGATAGCTAAGTGGATTAAAGTGCCTGCTTAGGCAGACCAGGGACCAGGGTTCAATACCCAGCCTGCTGTGCAAGTCCCACCCCTGGGGCACATTGAGATAGTGATTGAGACTGGATGTGATGGCTCGTGCCTGTAATCCCAGCTCTTGGGAAGCTGTAAACAGGCAGATCACTCCAATGTGATTAGAATACCTCTTCATTGGTGTAACTCCAATTCTATAAAATCAAACTCATTTTCCATGGGAAAATGTAAAAAGGCATTTATTGTATCATGGTAATATTGCCTCTGAGATCCTGTCATATTCATAGTAGTTTTGCAAAATAACTGTCAGAATTGTCCGATACTTGTTACAAGGCACCTCTAATGGCATTGAAAACCTTAATCCTTTTCATGTTATTCCGTAGTTTAGTGGGAGTGTAGTAGTGATCTGTGTATGTTGTCTCTGTACTGTTTGTACATCCTGGTGACAACAAGCCATAGATGGACAATCTGCAGTCCTCACCCTGATGCTTCAAAAAATTTCAGCATAAAAACAAAAACAGAGAATTATAGAAATATAGATAGGAAACAAAAGCCTAAAGTCCCGAGGAAGCAAGGAACGATAAACAGAGCTGGAGGAGCACAGCTGTCTCTCACTTATAAATTCCAGGAAGCTGGGATTCAAGGCTGCAGATAGCAGCTTCTCCTGCTGGCACCCTGTCTGTCCTTTGGTCTCTTGCTTGGGATGTTAATAGCTAGCACTGTGTAAACTTAGAGTTAGGTAAATGCTGAAATTAACAGAGAAAGTAGTTTGTGTTCACCAAAGTAGTAATGCACATTCCTTAGCCTGCCTTTAGCCCTCAATAAATGTGAGATGTTTCTGAGGCTCTGGGCTCACTTAGAGTAATCTCAGTGAGACCTCTGAAGCTACATTCATCGGGTCTTCTCATCATTTCTTTTGGCATCGACTCATAACATACAACACACATACACGTGTGCATGTACACATATGTATATGTGAGTGCAGAGAAAGCATGTCAAGCCCTGACATGACCTTGAACACTTGGAATTCCAGAGCTCCTGGAGGCTGAGGCAGAAAGATGAGAAGGTCCAGCCCAGCTGGGGCAATTTAGTAACTTAGCAACACCCTGTGTCAAGATAAAAGATGAAAGGCTGGGGCTATAGCTTGGTGTACAGGTCCTGGATTTAATCCCCGGTGCTGAAAAAAAATTCAGATTTTGAGCTGGGCATGGAGGCACATATCTATAATCCCAGCACTTAGGAGGCTGAAGCAGGAGGATTGGTGCAAGTTTGAGACCAGCCTGGGCTCCAAAGTGAACTCAAGACTAGCCTGAAATGCACAATGAGACCCTGTTTCAAAGTAATAACAATAATAATAATAATAATAATAATAATAATAATAATAATAAAATCAGATTCTGTTCAGATTTTTTTGTTGTTGCTGTTTATTCAGACAGGTTTGCTATGTAGCTGAAACTGGTCTTTAACTCAGTGTGTAGCCCAGGTTGACCTTGGGGTGATCTTCCTGCCTCAGCCTCCCAAGTGCTAGGATTGTACGCATATGCGCCCACTCCTTGAGATCATGTTTTGTTGTCTTTGAGGCTGTAGTCATATATTCATTCATTTACTGTACAGGACACTAAAGGCATTTTTCCCCCATGGTTCAGAGAAGATGACACAGCCGTGCCATGAACACTGAGAATGCACCACTGGTTCTGCGAAGACATTGTGCTATAGTTTTATGTCTCCAAGCTTCTGTCCAAGCTCCTTGATTCATCACCTTAGCTTGGTTTTGTGATGCTGTGTCTCTTCCTCTCAGCGTGTGTGGGTGCGTGCGTGCGTGCATGCATGTGTGCGTGCCTGTGACTATATTCTGGGCAGGCTGGCCTTGCACTCAACCCTAGGTGGACCTGCGCGCTTGCTTGTGGTTGTGGATGTGCACCACTGTGTAGCCTTTTCAAAGGTTCATAAGAGGCAGCCTCAGCACACTTGTTCGGAACAGTGCAGCACACGCACTGTGCCCTTGAGCCCAGGGCTCCCCAAGCTCCTCCTGAGTGCACAATTTATATATGGAAAGTGTGTGGATCTGTTGTAATTAAAGACTCTATTTCCAGGGCCAGTGAGATAGTTTAGCAGACTAAAGACCCTGCTTGGGCAAGCTTAGGCAAGCACACAGCCTTGGATCGATCCCCAGCACCACATGCTGCACCAGTCCTGCCCCCAGGGTGGGCTGAGCAGGCCAGAATCCAGGCTGGCAGGCAGGCGGATATAGTGGACGCACAATTGTAATCCCAGCACTGGGGAGGCTGAAAGCAGGAAAGTCACCATGAGTCTGAGGTGTCTGCAACAACCAAATACATTAAAAAAAAAAAGACTTTATTTACTAACATTGAAATACTCAAAATTTTATATTATACATGCATTTTGGAGGTACTATTTTATTTTATTTTAGCAAGAAAAATATGTACTGCAGGCTGGTCTTGCACTCACTAGCTCAAGCTGGCCTCAAGCTTGTAGCAATCCTCCTGCCTCAGCTTCTCACGAGCTGGGATTACAGACGTGTACCAACATGCCTGGCCTTCTTTTTTTTTTTTTTTTTTTTTTTTTTGAGACAGGGTCTCACTTTATAGCTCAGGCTGGCCGGAAATTTACAAGAATCTTTGTGCCCCAGCCTCTAGAGTGCAATCTTGGGAGATTCCTGTGAACCCAGGAAATCTTTCCAGTACAGTGTTACTTTTATACTGATGAGTCTTCGGATAGCAGTTATATGTTTTTCTGCTACATAGTCTATAAATACATGGCTATTGCCATTTAATATAAGCACCTGGCTGAGCCAGGGGTGTGCACCTGTGCTCCCTGCTCTCCAAAAAGCTTAGGCAGAAAGATTAGTTGAGCCCAGGCGCTTAAGTTGAGCCTGGACTACAGATCTTATCTAAAACAATAACAGCACCCCGAGAGACAGCCCCATCATTACCAGCGGTGTTTATGGCCATGCTTGGGGCGGTGGTGTCACACTCATTACAGCAGGGGCTTAGGAGACAGGGGTTGGGAGGAGAAACAACTTGAGGTCCCAGCTCTGTTGTTTGTCATCTCTGCCATCTTGGGTAAGTCACTTCCCCTTGCTACACCCAGCTTCCTGATCTGCCCAGGGGAGCTACCAGTAGTACCAGTACCTCCTAAGGCACTTGTGGGTGTTACCCCAGCTCCTGGGGAAGTCTGGTCAACACCTAATAAATGCAGCCTTGAGGACAATGCTCTGGATCTGCTCCTGACCTTGCACCTCCCTTTATCCCAGGGGGTCTGAGTGCCATGCCCCAGAGCTCTGATTGCCCGCACATAAGGTAGGGATCTGGAAGGTATGTTTCTGCTGCACTCCCTACTGAGGCTGTTTTGCTCAGGAAAGAAAGGAAAATTACTATATCTAGTGGTAGGAAACACTCAGGCCTCTATTCTTGAAACTATGTTTTGAGAACCAATGTACTATGTTCTCTTTAAATTTTTGTCTATGTTGACTTTTTAATTTTTTTATTCTTTTATGTATTTAGTAGAGGGTCTCCAGGATCTCACTGCACAGATCAGACTCGTAGTGATCCTCCTCTTTTCAGCCTCCCAAGTGCTGAGATTACAGGTGCAGGCCACTGCGCCCCCTCTCAATTGCTGTCGCAGTGCATGGGGGGGATGGGTGGGACATGGCACGCTGGGGATTGAACCCGGGTTCCTACATCTGTCTAAGCAGTATATTGACTTTTTTTCTTTCTCTTTCATTTGCCCTTATCAGTGTCCTCTCCAGGCAAGATTTTTTTGTTGTTGTTATTTTGTTTTGAATAAAAAAAAGTTTCATTTTGATGGTGCATAATATCACAGTGGATTTTTACAATGTATTTACTCATATTAATTATTGGTCATTTAACTTGTTTCTCCTTTTTTTTTTTCTAGGTACTGGGAATCACACTCAGGACCTTGTGCTCGTCAGGCAGCTGCTGTACTGCTGAGCTCCATCTCCCACCCTCCACTTGTTATTATTATTAAAAATAAACTTTATGCCCATGGGTGGTAGGAAGTGCCTGTAACCAACAGCACTCTGGGATACTGAGACAAGAGGATTTCAAGTTCAAGCCCAGACTGGGCAATTTAGCAGGACCATGTCTCATAAAAAGTCAAAAGGGAGAGCTGAGAATATAGGTTAGTATGAAGGGTTCAAGCCCTGGATTTAATCCCCAATTCCACCAAAAACAAAAAATCTTTGTGAATTAGTCTGCCTCTATAGAAATATGTCTTTAGGATTGTCAAAAGTGGAAGTTATCACTTGGGAGGCTGAGGCAGGAGGACTGTTGCAAGTTCAAGACCAGTTTGGGTTACAGAGTGAGCTGAAGGCCAGCCTGAACTACACAGTGAGACCCTGTCTCAAAAAAAAAAAAAAGTGGAATTTGTGCATTTTTAGTTTGTTGATATGAAATCATATAGTTCCTGAAAAATCTCGTTTTACCAGTTTATCCACACGAGCCTTGCATGTATGCAGGTGTGTGCATGTACTTCACAATGCCTTTCTCAGCTCTAGATATAATCTTTGTTATTGGTGATAGTGGTGTATACAAGATGGAGCTGTTTGATGATCTAAGCAAGGCAAGACAAGGACCCAGGTTTGATCCTCAGTACCACATGCCATGCCGGCCCCAGACCCCGGGTGCACCATGCCAGCTCCCAAAACCAGGTGTGGTGGTGCACACCTGTAATCCCAGCACCAAAGAGGCTGACACAGGAGGATCGCTATGAGTCTGAGTTGCATAGCAAGACCCTGTGCCAAATAAACAGATTAAAAAAAAAAGATGGAGTTGTGCAGGATGCCCTTAATCGCATGATTCTCTTGCTTCAGTCTCCCACATAGCTGGGATTACAGGCTCTTGCCAGGAGGCCTGGCATAATCACTTTCAATTCTTTTTTAAGTAAATAAAAAGTCAGCCTTTATTATTATTTATTAATAAAGATGTGTGGTCATTATAAAATTTTAGAAAACCTATATCATGTCAAAAAGAAGGGGCCGGGAAGATGGCTCAATAGAATAAGTGCTTCCCTGGAAGCACAAGGGCCTGAGTTCAATCCCTGGTTCCAAAAAACAAAGAAGAATAAGAAAAAGAAATCCTGTGTCAGTCTTGGTAACACACACCTGCCATTCCAGCACTCAGTCAGCTGAGGTAGGAGGATCACAAGTTCGAGGCCCACATTAACTACATAGCAAATTCAAGGACAACCTGCATTGTATAGTGAGATGATCTCAAAAAACTAAAAAAAAAAAAAAAAAAAAAAAAGAAAAAGAAGAGAAACAGTGTACCATGTAGCATCAGTCTCTCTACCCATTCAAACTCCCATAGCTCTGAAACAGCCAGTCCTGCCATGGATATAGCTCAATGGCACAAGCACCTGCCTGGCAAGCACAAGGACCTGAGTTCAATCCCCAGTTCCACCAAAAACAACAACAACAAAAAAAACATTTCTCTATTCTGGGTATTTTATATGAATAGGATCACATAACGTATGGACTTTCATATCTAATTTCTTTTAATTTGCATAATGTTTTCAAGGTTTATCTTCTAGTATATATAAGTACATTTATTTCCATATTATACTTTATTTCTTTTTAGGGCTGTTAGTATTCCACTGCATTCATGTGCAACATTTTGCTTATTCATTTATTAGCTAATGGACATTTAAGTTTTGATTCTTTGGTATAAATGATGCTGCTTGAGGCCAGAGAGATGGCTCAGTGGAATAAGTGCTTCCCTGGCAAGCGCAAGAGCCTGAGTTTAATCCTTGGTTCTGGAAAAAAAAAAAAAAAAAAAAAAAAGAATGATGCTGCTACATATATTCATCCTGGGTAACATCTAGAGTGGAGTCGCTAGGTCTTAGGGAAATTCTATGTTTAATCATTTGAGAAACTGCCATCCCAGCACGAGGGAGGCTGCGACAGGGGGACTGTCACAAGTTCAAGGCCAGCATAAACTACATAGACCCTGTCTCAAAAAGACAAAAGAAACAAACACTGCCAAACTGCTTTCTGCAGTGGCTGCCCATCTTACATCCCAGCAGCCGTGCATGAGGCTCTAATTTCCCCTCATCCTGCCCCCTCACCAATACTTGTTATTTCCCATTTTTGTGTGTTTTGGTTAGATATGGTTCTCATGTTATTTATTTATGTATTTAGTACAGGATCTATAGGGTCTCATTATGTGGATCAGAATCCTAGTGACCCTCCTGTTTACAGTCTCCCAAGTGCCGGGATTATAGGCATGCACCGCCACATCACGCCCAGTCTCAATCACTGGCTCAGTGTGCTCTGAGGGCCAGGGATTGTACTCTGGGGCCCTGCATCTGCCTAATCCACTGAGCTATTTGGCTGGGCCAAATACGGTTTTTATTTTATTACAGCTGTTCTAGGGAGTGTGGTATTCGTTGTGGTTTGGATTTTCATTTCCCTGATGATTAATAGTGTTGAGCACTTTTGCATGTGCTCATGGGCCATACATGCATCTCCAAGAAATATCTATCTGGATCCTCACTTATTTCATATTTATTTATTTGTATTTTTGAGGCAGGTCTCCTTATATAGTCTAGTTTTTTTATTTGTTTTTTGTTTGTTTGTTTGTTTTTTCTTGGAACCAGGGATTGAACTCAGGACCTTGTGCTTGCCAGGCAGGCACTTAGTTTACTAAGCTATCTCCCGAGCCCTTAAGTCCAGGGTAGTCTTGAACTCACTCTGAAAAGCAGGCTGAACTTGAATTCTCTGCACTCCTCCTGCCTCAGCCTCCCAAGCACTGGGATTACAGGCATGCACCACCATACCCTGATTGCTCATTTTACTTTTATTTTTTTTTATTTTTTATTTTTATTTTTATTTTTTTTGTCTTTTTGAGACAGGGTCTCACTATGCAGTTCAGGTTGGCCTTAAACTCACTTTGTAGCTCAGGCTGGTCTTGAACTCACAACAATCCTCCTGCCTCAGCCTCCCGAGTGCTGGGATTACAGGCATGCGCCACCACACCCGGCTTCATTTTACTTTTAGATTGGATTTTCAGGGCTGGGACTCTAGCTTGCCTAAAATGCCTGAAGCCTTCAGTTCAATTTCTAGCACAGGCCAAACAATAAAGCAGGTAGTTCTAAATTAGTTTCTCAGCCTCAGAGATGACTCAGCAGTCTAAGCACCTGCCTGGCAAGGTTATCCCTGGCACTACATGCTGTGCCAGTCCTGCCTGGGGCCAACAGTCCTGGCCACTGAGACTGGGTGGGGTGAGGTGACACACATCTGTAATCCCAGCGCTTGGGAGGCTGAAAATAGGAGGATCACTATGAGCCCGATCTATGTAGTGGGACCCTGTAGAAATAAATAAATAAAATTAAAAATTGGCTTTTTCCTGGTTGTGGTGGCGCACATTTGTAATCCCCGCACTCAGGAGGCTAAGGCAGGAAGACTATAGAGAATTCAGGGCCAGCCTGGGTTTCACAGTGAGTTCAAGACTACCCTGGATTACATAGGGAGACCTGCCTCAAAAAAAAAAAAAAATTTTTTTTAAAGTTGCTTCCTCTTTTTGAGTTGTAGTTTCATCATACACTCGAGATGTAAGTCCCTTCTACGATACATGACTTGCAAATATTTTCTTTTCTGTTGTGTGCAGTGGACCTCCAAAATTTATAAGGGTTCACTCCTAGAGCACCTGTGACTCATGGAAAACCGTAAATGTCAGATACAATCAGAAAAACGCTTGCAAATGACTACTTTTATAGTTTAAACCCTAAATGTGCTGTTTCCCATAGTTTTGTAATCTAATTTAATAAGATACTGTATTAATAAAGCCTTAGAAAGCACAGGGCATTTGGACAGCACCTTAGGAATTGCAGGGCTTTAAGAAGAAGGAAACCAAGAACACTGCAGGTAGCCACAGGTGGTACAGGAGCCTGTTGTGATCGAGGAATACTGGTGCATTTTCTAGATAGAGATCACAGGGCAGCAGCCACTCAGCAGCAAGGACTGTTTGGGGGAGTTGTTTGTTTGTTTGTTTTGAGACAGGGTCTCTCTATGTAGTTCAGGCTGGCCTGAAATTCATGGCTATCCTCCTGCCTCAGCCTCCCGAGGGGTGGAATAACAGGCGCGCGCCACCACACCCAGCTCAGCAGCAACGACTGAGTGACACCCTTGGATTGGCTACTCAGAAAACTTCTGTCAAAAAAAGAAAAAAAAAAAAAAATCCCAGCGGATATTTGCAGTTTCTGAGAAATTGCGGGGGTTTCCACAAACAATGATTAGGTTCTAAGGAAAAATCCACAAACGACTGAGGCCATGAACTCTGACCTGTGACTCCAAGGGGGTATGTAATTATCTTTTTACCATCTTGATGTTGTCCTTTGATGTGCAAGGTTTTTCTTTTCTTATAAAGTCCAATCCATCTAATTTTTGAATACTTGTGCTTTTGATGATATATCTAAGAAAGCATTGTTAAATCCAGGGTTTTAGCCAATGGTGGTGGCACTGGCCTATAATCCCAGCACTTGGGAGGCTGAAGTAGGAGGATCTGTGCAAGTTCTGCACCACTTTGGGCTACAAAGTGAGCTCAGAGCCAGCCTAAACTGCATAGTGAGACCCTGTCTCAAAAAGGCAAAAAATAAATCAGTAAATTAAAATAAATCCAGGTTTGTTTTTGTTGTTGGTGGTGGTTATTTTTTTTTTTTTTAATTTAAGGAAGGGTCTACAGGGTGTGCAGGGTTTCAATACTAGATTGGACTCACAGTAATTCTCCTATTTACAGCCTCCCAAGCACTGGGATTACAGGCAGGCACCACTACACCCAGTCTCAGTTGGCATCTATCTCAGCACACCCTGGGGACAGGGCCCACACAGCAGGCCCTGTGATTGAACCCCCAGCCCCTGCACCTGCTTGCAGGTGCTTTAATTCGCTGAGCTATTTGGCCAGCCCTAATCCAGGGTTTTGAAGACTTTCCCCTATGTTTTCTTCTAACAATTCTGTAGTATGAACTCTTCCATTTAAGTCTTGAGTCCATTTGGAATTAAGTTTTTGCATTTGGTGTGATGTAGGGGTCTGGACAGAAAAGAATTAACATTGTGAGTGGAGCTCAGAAGTTCATAAAGGACCTGCTAACATCATGAAGGTGTGCTTGCAACGCTGGCCCTTGGCTATCCTTGGGAATTTAAAGTTTAAGGCTATTCCTACCCTTCACTGACAACAGTCACTCACTGTGCCGAAGCTCTTTATGTGGACATATTGTTCATATAGCTTATGCTGTGTATCTCCATTCCTCCTACAGGCAGAGAGGGCCTGTATAACTAGTCCCTAAAAAGAACCTAGGTATTGAATCTCTAACCAGCTGAAAGTGATGAAAATTAATTTCTTTGTCTTCCTGGTCATAAGAAAAACAATTTTTGTCTTTTCTCATGTAGTATATTAGCCGTGGGGCTCTTTCTTTCTTCCTTTTTAATTTTATGTTTTTTTTTTGCTTTTTTTGAGGAACGGGGAATTGAACCCAGGCCCTTGCGCTTGCTAGGGAAGCATGCATTCCACTGAGCTACCTCCCTGGCCCCTAATTTTATGCATTTGGTACAGGATCTCACTATGCAGTTTGGATTTATAGGGTTATAGTCCTTCTGTTTCAGCCTCCCCAGTGCCAGGAATATAGTGTACACCACTACACCCCATCTCAGTGGCCAGCTCAGTGAGCTTGGGGGAGGGGGGCTTCATGGTACCAGGGATCAAACCTGAGTCCTTGTGCTTGCCTAGGTAGGCAGGCACTTAGACCACTGAGCTGTCTCTGTGGCCCTTCTTTTATGTTTATTCTTCTTTTGTTTTTTGAGACTAGAGTCTTGTTATGTGCCCAGACTGGCCTCAGACTTACAGTCCTTCTACCTCAGCTGCCTAAGGGCTGGGATTTGCTGTAGCCCTTCACTCAGTTCAAGTTATGAGGCTTTTTTTTTTTTTTTTCAGAACCGACCGGGGATTGAACTCAGGCCCTTGCACTTGCCAGGGAAGCATTAATTTTACTGAGCCATCTCCCCAGACCCTTTTTATGGAGTTTTTAAGATAGGTTTTTTTTTTTTTTTTTTTTTTTTTTGTATTTTAAGGAAGGGTCTACAGGGTGTTCAGGGTCTCACTATTAGATCAGACTCGTAGTGATCTGAGTATTTGCAGCCTCCCAAGAGCTGGGATTACAGGTGCGTCCCACCATGCCCAGTCTCAATTGCCATCGAACCAGCCCCTGCACCTGCTTGCAGGCATTCTAATCCACTGAGCTATTTGGCCAGCCCTTGTATGTTTCTTTTTTCTTTTCTTTTCTTTGTTTGAGACAGGTCTCTCTATGTAGCCTGTATATGGCTCAGGCTGGCCTTGAACTCCAAGCTGTCTTCCTGCCTCAGCCTTCCGAGTGCTGACATCACAGGCATGCACCACCACACTTAGTGTCTAATGTTTTTTTGTTGATGGTTTTCATACCTTTATTCCTAAGAGATATTGGTTTGTTGTTTTCTTCTGGTGTTGATTTCAGGATAACACTTGGCCTCATATGAATGGTTTGTGAAGTGTTCCCTTTTCTGTGCTTTGTTAGAGTTTGTGAAGAACTGTTCAGCTACTGTTCTCTTTTTATGTCCTTTTTCTGTTTTGAGTCAGGGTTTCACTATGCAGTTTAGGCTGGCCTTGAGCGCCCCTTGTAGCCTAGGCTGGCCTGCAACTTATAGTGAGCCTCCTGCCTCGGTCTCCCCAGTGCTATCACTCCCAGCTCCTGTTCTATTTTAAAATAAATAAATGAATAAATAAATAAATAAATAAATAAATAAATGTCTGTAGAAGTAATCAATAAAGCCATATACAACTTGAAACTTGACTTTTCTTTCTTTCATTTTGGTGCTGAAATCAATGCAGGACCTTGCACTTTCCAAGCAGGTGCCTACACCGCTGAACTATCTCCCCAGCTCACAACTTGACATTTTCTTTGTAAGTAATTATAGCTACATGTGGAGTTCTGTTTACTAGTTTGTAGATGGGATTTTACTGTGTCACCTATTCAAAATGTCTATGTAGCTAAGGCTGAACTCAAACTCTCACTCCTCCTGCCTGAGTATTGGTACATATGGAATTTTGTCAGTGGGTGGGTTGTTTCAATTTATTTATTTATTTATTTATTTATTTATTTATTTATTTATTTATTTATTTGAGACAAGGTCTTATTGTGTGGATCAAGCTGGCCTTGCACTCATTCAGTAGCCCAGGTTGGCCTTGAACTCATGGTGGTCCTCTTGCCTCAGCCTCCTGAGAGCTGGGATCATATGAATGGACCACCACATCTGGCTGCATGTGTTTTTAAGCATTTGAAATGTGGCTAGCATGATTGAAAAACTGATCTTTTTAATTTTACTCAATGTTAAATCATTAAGTTAGATTAATTAATAAAAACAATTATTTGTCTTTTTGAGATGGGTCTCAGTATGCAGTTCAGATAGCCTTGAGCTCGCTTTGTACCCACAGGCTGGTCTTGAACTCTCAAGGATCCTCCTGCCTCAGCCTCCTGAGTGCTGAGATTACAGGCATGGGCTACCACACCTGGCAAAGTAAAATTTAACAAGTCACCAGTGGAAGCTATTGACTGCATTGAGCAGGTCTTGAACAGTGGTACTCAGTGGAGTGGCACTGCCCCCTAGGGTCACTTTGCAAGGTTTTTTTGAACCTGAATGTGATGGGTCAGTGTCTTCAGAGGATAAGAGCCACACAATCCTGCCATGTACAGTATGGCCCTGAATGTAGAGAAACTAACTGGTCTACATTTAAGTGGGTTCTGAGGGTTCCCCTTCCCAGACATCTAACACTACACACTACATGCCAATGCTAACTTTGTTTTATATAAGAACCCACAATATTTGTTGCTTCAAAAAAAAAATCTTGTATTTATTACATGATAAATAAATCTCTACACGGCTCTGACTTGTAGTGATCTTCCTGTCTCAGCCTCCTCAGCACTGGGATTACAGGCCTGTGCTACCATGCCCAGTTTTGGGGCAGCACAGTGTGCCCTGGAATTGAACCCAGGTCCACTGTGCTTGCCAGGTAGGTGCTTAGACCACTGAACAATCTCTTGCTTAGTTTTATTTATTTTTTTAATTTTTGTATTTTTTAGGGAAGGGTCTACAGGGTGTTCAGGGTCTCACTACTAGATTCGGACTTGGAGTGATCCACTTATTTATAGCTTCCCAAGAGCTGGGATTATAGGTGTGAGCCACCACGCCTAGTCTCAATTGCCAGGTCAGAGTGCTCTGGGGGCAGGGCTGGCATGGCAGGCCCAGAATCAAACCCCAGCCCCTGTGCCTGCTTGCAGGTGCTTTAATCTCAACTATCTCTCCAGCTCCTTGGTTTTAATAAGCACTGAATTGCTTAGCCATTCAACTACATTGTGTCTTTGGAGCTGAACACATGTGTCCACCTGCTCATATTTTTAAGCCCTCATCACCAGTGAGACAACACTTGGAGGTGGGACTTCATGAATTAAGTGGGGAGATAAGGAGGGTGCAGCCTTTCTGATGGGATTGATATCCTTATAAAGGGGAGAAGCCAGGGAAACAGAAGCACTGAGCTTTCTACCACGTGGGTTACAAAAGGAGGTGGCTGTCATTGAACCAGAAAGTGGGCGCTCACTCACCAGATCTTGCTCTCAGACTTTCTAAGATCCAAAACTATAAACAGTAAATGTTTTAGCATCCTCAGCCCAGCACTCGAAGGCTCAGGCAAGAGGAGCATTGAGAGTTCGAGACAACAGGGGCAGATTTGTTTGACCGCTTTATTCTTTCTGAGGAATTCATGCCTATTTACATAAATACAAATCTTTTTGTTTGTTTGTTTTTGCCTACAGGTTGTCATTCCACAGATTGGACTTGTCATCCTCCTGTTTTCAGCCTCCCAAGTGTTGGGATTACAGGCACACGCTACCATGCCCAGTCTCCATCTCCCATCTCAGCTCAACACACCCCCACCCCCACCACCTCCAGCGGTGGGACAGGGAATCCGACCCCAGGCACTTTAGTCCACTAAACTATCTGACCCGCCCCATAAATACAAATCTTTTGTTTAAAAATTTCGTTTTTTCAGGGCCAGGGAGATAGCTCTGGGGCTGGGGAGATAGCTCAGTAGAATAAGCTCTTGCCTGGCAAGCACAAGGTCCTGACTTCCTGAGTTCAATCCCAGGTACCATAAATAAAAATAAAAATTTCCTTTTTTGGCCAGCGAGATAGCTCAGCAGACAAAGCTGCTATTTTGGCAAGTTCAGGGACCAGGGTTTGATCCCCAGTCCTATATGCTGTGCTGGCCCTGTTCCTGGGGCATACTGAGCCCTCTACTGAGTCTAGGCATGGTGGTGCAGGCCTCTAATCCCAGCCCTGGAAGGGCTAAAAACAGGAAGATCACTACAAATCCGAGCTGTGGAGTGACACCCTGTACCAAATACATAAATGAAAAAAAAAGTTTTTTCCCCTTCATAAATACACTTACAGGGTAGGCAGATGGGATTGTACATAAATACACTTACAGGGTAGGCAGCAGGGCAGGGTAGGCAGCAGGGCAGGGTAGGCAGCAGGGCAGGAGTCCCCCCCCCCCAGGTGGAATCAGGAATTGAACTCAGACTCTTATGTTCACCAGGGAAGCGCTTATTCCACTGAGCCATCTCCCCAGCCCCAACAAGACAGGTTTTTGCCGTCCCAAGGCCGCTGCTGTGCGGAGACCTGGGGGAAACCTCATCACCATGTCTCATCAGGAGGCAAAACCATCAACTAAGGACTTGGGGGATAAGAAGGAAGGTGAATACATTAAACCCAAAGTCACTGGACAGGATAGCAGTGAGATTCACTTCAAAGTGAAAATGACAGCACATCTCAAGAAACTCAAAGAATCATACTGTCAAAGACAGGGAGTTCCGATGAATTCACTCAGGTTTCTCTTTGAAGGTCAGAGAATTGCTGATAATCGTACTCCAAAAGAATTGGGAATGGAGGGAGAAAATGTAATTGAAGTTTATCAGAAACAAACAGGGGCGAGGGGGGTCATTCAACGGTTTAGATATTCTTTTTATTCTTTTTCTTTTCCCTCAATCCTTTTTTATTAAAAAAAATAGTTCTTTTGTAATGTGGTGTCCAAAATGGAAATGAAAACTGGCATCCCATCTCTTTAAAACATCCAGTAATTTGAATTCTACTGTTCATTATTCATTGTTTTCGCCATGCTGATTTTTGGTGATCAAACCTCAGTTTTCTTTACATTGTCTTCTGCTTTTTAAAACTTACATGTGTGCGCAGAGAGGCTGCAGATTTCAGGACTGTGCGTTTCCAGGCTTATGGTCATAAAGCCAAGCCATGTGATTGTTCCTGTGGCTTTTCAGGTGGCCCTGAAGTCCAGGCTTGTGAGTGCTTCCCTCCTGGACTATAGCTTTCAGTGGGAGGTGGAAGTTTTTCAGAGAACCGAACTGTGGAAAAATGACCTCTCCTTAACTTGAAGCTTAAAATCTGAGGGTTTGGACCAAAAAGAAGAGGAAGATGAGCTTAGCTGTCCAAATGACAGACATGGTGAGGGATTGATCAACTCCAAGAGTGGCTTCACTAAAAAATGGTTTTAAGATTTAAAAGGTCTTGGGCCGGGGAGCTGGCTCAGTAAAATAAGCGCTTCCCTGGAAGCGCAAGGGCCTGAGTTCAAATCCCGGTTCCACCAAAAAAAAAAAAAAAAAAAAAAAGATTTAAAAAATCTTATCAGAAACAGAAGACCCCAGAAAAGTTAATTTTCATTCAAATTAATAAAGCAACTTACACAGATGTATGTATAACAGAAAAATAAATAAATAAATACACTTGCAGTATTCACTCAGAGGTTAATTATTTATATCCAAAAATATTGTCATATAAAAATGTTGGTAAAAGCTTTATTTCTAACCTGGGAGATAGCTCAGCGGCATAAGCATGTGCTTGCCTGGTAAGTGCAAGGCCCTGAGTTCAATACCCTGTACCCACCGACATGAAAAAATCTTTATTTGTAATAGTCCTATTATAGAAAGCTGAGTTAAGTCGAAATATATATATTTTTTAGTTTTATGTATTTGGTGCAGGTCTTGCTACGCCAGGCAGGTGCTTAGACCGCTGAGCTATCTCCCTAGCCCCACAATACTGAGTATAGCTAATATTCCCAGGAAATTTTGCACAAGACATTATCCAAATGCTTCATATATACTGTTATTCCCAATGATAACCAATCATAGTTATTCCTTTTTTTTTTTTTTTTTTTTGGTGGTTAGCGGAAATTTTGCGGTTTGGCCTAAGCCAATTAATTTGCCTAAGGAATGGTAGAGCTGAAATTCCATTCCTAAAATTCTAACTGAAAGTTTGCTCTAAGGTTGAAGCTAAGGTATTTTGTAGTTTTTGTTTGTTTGTTTGGCGGAACCAGGGATTGAACTCAGCCCTGTGGCGCTTGCCAGGGAAGCGCTTCTACTGAGCCAATTCCCCAGCCCTATTTTATGTTTTAAATCCCAGCGCCAAGCCTCGTCCTTTTAGGAAGCCGCTTGCCAAAGCTCTACAACCAACCTCAAGCTTGTCCCCGCCTCCTATGCGGCGCGAAGTCCCCTGGGAATTGTAGTTATCTCGTGTAGTTCTCCAGCTGTTCCCGGAAGTGACGCAAGGCCTGTCTTTCTCTTCCGGCGTTTTTACTCTTACGGCTTCGCGGCGTGCCTCTAAGAGCTCAGCAGGTTAGTGTATTTTAAGCCTCGTGCTTTGAGGGATGAGACCCAGGCGGGGACAGTCAAGGGCCACGAGTGGGGAGGTGGTGGCCCGGGTCCCTTTTTGTGACTTGTGACGCTCCGGCTCTCCTCAGGTCGTGGCCGCAGTCCTTCAGCGCCGCCGCCATGTCGCGGTTTTTCACCACCGGTTCGGACAGCGAGTCCGAGTCGTCCCTGTCCGGGGAGGAGCTGGTCACTAAACCTGTCGGGGGTAACTACGGCAAACAGTGAGTCAGTCGGAGGGGCTGCGCCATAGGGCCCAATCCGGGGGCGGCGGGGGGAGCGAGTCATGGGGAGGGTTGGGGTTTGCTGGCCAGAGTGTCGAAAGGATCCCCTTCGGGCTTCGGTGCTGCGAGCCACCCCGCCGCCGCCGGGTCGGGGACGAGGGAGCGTCGCAGAGCGGAGATTGCCCGCTGTTGCATCAGCTTGTAGCCGGCCACTTGACGTCCCAACCTTTCCCTTTCTTCCTCTGTGCATCGACAGGCTTCCCCAAATCCAAAAAACGTAGCCCTTATTAGCACGAAGAAATCGTGATTGACCTCACATTGCTCATAAAGGGAAACCTTCGATGTTTGCTTAGTGTCTGGGGCATCTCCAGCTGTGGCTTGAAAGTCTTGACCACCTGCCTCTGCAGGCAGGTTCTTAAACACTGATAACGTCCTCTGTGTTTCCCTCCACTTACACGGCCTTCCCCTCATCTCTGCAAATACCCTTTGAAACAATGCAGGGTTAGTTTTCAGATTTGTCATTTGTTTGCCGTCATTATCTCCATTATTTTTGCTGTGTATGTTCTACAGTTTAAAAATATGCAGTGTCCATACACTGAACTGATGTATATATGCACCAGCATGAATATGACTTCAGATCACTCACAAATGAAAGACAAGCACCACATGCCATAGAACATAATTGGGGAAAGTAATGAAATGGAAAGAAAAGAATTGAGACCCTTGCTGAATGCTGAGGCTGGATCTCAAGGGTCATGTAGAGTTTTAGCAGTGGGCGTACTCAAAGGCCCAGAGATGCTGCTGTCTGTCTCTCCTGCTTTGGGAAATGGTGCTTTCTGGGCCTAGTTCGGGTAGCAGCTCCTTGAAGCCTTTTCCATTCCTGATAGTTGGAGTGACCTTTTGCTCTACTTCTCTTCTGTCAGTGCTTGAGAGTGACTTGTGTCTATCTGTAATTAGTTGTCTCTCATAATAAGTAATTATTGTCATTTGTTTATTTTTGAGAAGATGGATTCTGTCATTTTTGTAGTGATTTTTAGTGTCGTTTGGCACAGGGTCTCACTACACAACTGAGACTTGCAATGATCCTCCTGTTTTCAGCCTCCCCAGTGCTGGGATTATAGGCATGTGCCACCACACTTGCACTTGGTTGCAGGCTCAGGGTGCCCAGGGGTGGGGCTGGCACGGTGTGTGGCACCCAGGATCAAACCCTAGTCCCTGTACTTGCCTAAGCAGACGCTTAGTCTGTTGAGCTATCTTCCCGGCCTTTGTATGTGCTATAATTTGACAAAAGGCCTCACATATGGTAGACTTTAAAATAGTTTTAGAAGATGAGGCTGTGGAGACAACTCAGAAAGAACTGGATATGGGTGGTGGGGTGGCCTTCAGTTCTACCTGCTGCATCTGAGAAGAGAGAGTGGCACCAGGAGTGAAGATTAATGGCCTCTGGTCCTTCCATGCCTGCAGGCCCTTGTTACTGAGTGAGGATGAAGAAGACACCAAGAGAGTTGTCCGAAGTGCTAAGGACAAAAGGTAAGGCTGTGGGGAGCTGGGATGGCGGGAGATTGGGGGCAGTGGTGAGTTGTCTTCACAGTAGATTTATTCCATGTGTGTTGCCTGTCACTAGGTTTGAGGAGCTGACCAACCTTATCCGTACTATTCGTAATGCCATGAAGATTCGGGATGTCACCAAGTGTCTGGAAGAGTTTGAGCTCCTGGGAAAAGCATATGGGAAAGCCAAGAGTATTGTAGACAAGGAAGGTGTTCCTCGGTTCTATATCCGCATCCTGGCTGACCTGGAGGACTATCTTAATGAGGTATAATGCTTGGGGATGAGGGGAATCTAGAAAAAGGTGTGCAGCTGGCCATGGTCCTAACCCACTGCCAGCGGTCATGTCTCTGGGTTCTTTGCCTTTTTAAATATAGTGTTTTCTAGAACATAGGAAATGAGGTGGAGCTAAGGAAGAACCTTTTTTTTTTTCCTAAGAATTTGAATTTGTACGTATTACTACTACTTAATGATTTTGGATTTATTTGGGTATTTTGAGATAGGATATCACTTTGTAGTTCAAGTTGACCTTGAACCTATTGTGATCCTCCTGAAGTGCTGGGATTGTAGGTGTGTGCCTGGCTTGTGCTTTTGTACTTTTATTGGTGATATATAAAGGAGCTTCAAAAAATAAGCTAATGAGCTGGGTATACAACTCAGCAGTACAGTGCCTGCCTGATGTGCATGAGCCCTGGATTCTCAGCACGATCAAAAAAAGGTGAATGGGTGCAGTTAGTGCAGAAGATGGTAAGCAGCCAGAGCAAGAAAAGTCATGGTGAAGCCAACCGCTACTAAGTCCTACTTAGATCATTTTCTCCCTTTCTTGCCTCTTTCCTTTAGCTCTGGGAAGATAAAGAAGGCAAGAAGAAGATGAACAAGAACAACGCCAAAGCTCTGAGCACCTTGCGTCAGAAGATCCGCAAATACAACCGAGATTTTGAGTCCCATATCACAAACTACAAGCAGGTAAGGATGTTGGGGCAGATTTCCTGAACTGGGACAGTGACCCTATCATTAAGAGCATTTGCAAATAGAAGAGTGACTGAAACTAGAATTGTGACCAAACTGTCCTTAATTATTCTCTTATTCCCTCTGTCCAGAACCCTGAGCAGTCTGCTGATGAAGATGCAGAGAAGAATGAAGAGGATTCAGAAGGTGGGAGTGGGCATCCTGTGTGGGAATAGCCAGGAGGCCCAAAGCTGGCAGTTTCCTTGGCCTGGATTCTTAATCTTGTCTTCAGGGTTATAGCTTTTTTCTCCCCTTCTTTCCTACGAGGCTCTTCTGATGAGGATGAAGATGAGGATGGAGTCAGCGCTGCAGCTTTCTTGAAGAAGAAATCAGAAGCTCCTTCTGGGGAGAGTCGCAAGTTCCTCAAAAAGATGGAGGTTAGAGCCAGGGTTTGGCTTTGGGTGATTTGCTTGCCAGAGAGCATATGCTTTCTCTCTCTCTCTTTTTTTTTTTGTCTTTTTGAGACATGGTCTCATTATGCAGTTCAGGCTGGCCTTAAACTCACTTTATAGTTCAGGCTGGTCTCGAACTCACAACAAGCCTCCTGCCTTAGCACGCCCAGCTCAAGCATATGCTTTCTTGAGAAGAAAAGACTCAGAACCTGTGACCCAGTGGGGTGGGATTTAGTGGAGTCTGATCTGAAAGCAGGCTTCCTGTACGTATAGCACTGGTCCAACTGGGATTTAAAAGCTGGCACAGCTCTGTGTGCCTCTGGGGAGTCTTAATTTCTCTGGGTCCATTAGCTCTTACCCAAGTCTGTGAGTAGCAGTTACTCTTGTTCTGCTCCTGCAAAGCCCTGGGGCTTGAGGCAGCAGGGAGACCAGTCTCCTTGTCTCCTTTCCACTGACTCTTCCTCAAAGGATGAAGATGAGGACACAGAAGATTCTGAAGATGATGAAGAGTGGGACACAGGTTCCTCATCTTCTTCTGAAGACTCAGAGGAGGAAGAAGGAAAACAGACTGTTCTTGCCTCAAAATTCCTTAAAAAGTAAGAAAAGGAGTAGGAAATGGGGCGACAAAGGGATGAGTAAAGCACCTCTATTGGCTTGGAAGTCTTGCTTCTTCCTTCCGTAGAGTACTTAAGAGAAGTGAGGTCAAGTGCACCCATTTTACAGCAGAATCTCAGGGTCAGATTTACTAGTCAGCTAATGTCACAGGGCTGTTGTGATCTGAATATGAATTTTTGAAGAGGCCAAATGTTTAACTGTATCATTCAGTGAATATTGCCTGGGTGTAGGTCTGACTGTGGCATCTTTCAGCTATATGAGGATAGGTAATCTTTAATTTTCTCATCTATAAAATGGAGCAGGAGGGGCCAGGGAGATGGCTCAGTGGAATAAGCACTTCCCTGGCAAGTGCAAGGGCCTGAATTCAATCCCCGGTTCTGCCAAACAAACAAAAAAATGGGGCAGGAATATTGCCTCCTAAGATAGCTATAGAACAATAAAGAGATAGCCAGGCTTGGTGGTACATGCCTGTAATCCTAGCACTGGGGATGCTGAGGCAGGAGGATTGAAAGTTTATGTTTTGCCTGGGCAGCGTAACAAAACTTTCTCAAAAAGCCTAGGGATGTAGTTCAGTATAAAGGTCCTGGGTTCAAGCCCCAGTATAGGACTGTGGGGTGGGAGGAAAGTGGGAGAAAAACAAGCAAAAAAATCTGTTGCCTTAGTTATCTTGACCTGGCTAGATCTGAAGGTATTAAAGGAGGTTGTCCATACCTGCTGTCATGTCTCTGCTTCTAAAGAGTTAACCTATTTGTGGAAGCTATGTGTATGTGAGAAGGTTTTTTTTATTGTTGGTAACTTAATCCTTGGTCCCTTAGCTGTGTACCAGTAAGATGTATAGCACATGCTCGCTCTTGCTCACTGTCACTCTCTCTCTTGCTTGCTCTCTATCTCTCGCACACGTGTTTTCTCTCTCCCTCACCCCCCCTCCCTCCTCCGTTTCCCTCTCCCTCTTCATTCCTCTCCTCCCAACTATTTTTATTTACTTGGTACAGAGTCTCACTACGTAGCTGGGACTCGTAGTGATCCTCCTGTCTCAGTCTTCCCAGTGCTGGGATTATAGGCATGTACCACCGTGCCCAGTTTCAGTGGCCAGCATGGCATGTTGGACTGGGGATTGAACCTAGGTCCTTGTGCTTGCCTGGCAGGTGCTTAAATCACTGAGCCATCTCTCCAGCCCTGTAGATCTCAACATAAACATTCTTTCTCTTATTTTTCTAACAAGATGTTAGCTTACCAAGGCAAGGTCTTGCTGTGCAGTTCAGACTGACTTTGAACTCACTGTTTACCCTAGGATGGCCTATAACTCTCAGTGATCCTCCTGCCTCAGCCTCCCAAATGGCTGGGATTATAGGTGTGTACCATCACACCTATTTTCAATTAGAGTTTCATAGGATGAGAGCTCATTGTGCTTTGGGGTATGGATCATGGGTTCTTAGGGCTAGGAGTAAAACTTCAGACCAAAGACAATTTAATTATAGCATCACTAATTGCAAAATAGCATTAGCTCTTTTCAGCCTTTCAAAAACTGGGATGATGTGGACCAAGAGGTTTCAATTTAATGAACACACTTCGTTTGCTTTTTTTTTTTTTTTTTTTTATGGAACTGGGGATTGAACTCAGACCCTTGCACTTGCCAGGGAAGTACTTATTCTACTGAGCAAATCTCCTTGGCCCAATGAACATACTTTGCATATTTGCTAAAACTGAGTTTTATTGTTAGGGAGCAATGCAGGGGGTGGAGGAGTCCTCCGTGAGTTTCAAGAGTTAAAGCTATTTCTCGGTAAGGGGAACTTTTCAAACCCACTGGCAAATTTATAAACTGTAGCTAAAACATATCCAGTTTACTGACAGTTTAAATTAAATGAGCTTGTAGGGCCTGGGGAGATAGCTCAGTAGAATAAGCACTTGCCCAGCAAGCACAGGTCTTGAGTTCAATCCCTGGTACTGCCAAAAAAAACCAAAAGTGCTTGTAAATGTTCAAAGTTGCAGAAAAGGTTTTCTGAATCTTTCTGGAGAGACTGCTGGCAATCTCAAAATCAATGTCCTAGCCCACTTTGCATGGCCCAAAACCTACAGACCTTACTACTTGTAGATGGTTTCAGGCTGTATCAAGCGGCCTAAGACATTTCTTTCTCTTTTTTTAGCCATCACAAATATGACTTTTATTTATCACTATTAAAAATCTGGATCTTAAATGGACTCTTGGACTGGTGGTTCGTATCCATCAGCTCATTCAACTTTAGCTCCAGTCTCATCTCCAGCAGCCTTTCCAGAGCTATTGAGTTTTCCCAATTCAAACTTAGGCTTCTTCAGCAGCTTTACTTTCCTGACAAAGACATCATGAAGTGGGTAAATAGACTGGCAAGCCTTTTCTCGGTCTTTCCCAATGCTGTCTGGAATCAGTTTATTGACCACTTCCTTCAAGTCATTTGTCTGCACCTCTCGGGTTATGATTTCTGTCATCTTCCGGATCTGGTGGACCTGTTGGTGCTGAGTGTTAAGAGGTCTTCTGTATCTGATTGTTGCATTTTTTAGTAAAGCCAACAAAGAACAGTTGAACTAAATAACCGTCAGTAGTCTTGACATCACCATGAGCTTCGATCATGGTCTGCCATTTTTTGACCATGGAACACATTTTGTCATTGGTGAGGTCCATGCCATGGAAGTTAGGCAGTTTTTGCCCTGAACATCTTCAGTAATTGGCTTGAAATTTCTAAAGGCAATTTCGTCATTCTGCAGATTAGCAAGGCTCACTTCAAACATGACTCTTTAGCCCATCAGATGCAACTTTGGTTCCTTGAGTTCTGGTGATGAGTATTTTTCCAATATTTCTTATGGTGAACATCGCCAGTGCCTTCACATCATACCAGTCTTTTAGAAAATGAATTATCCACTTTCTTGTTGGCTCCTTTTTTGCCACCTTTCGTAAGGCGCTTGTTCTTGCCTACTGCAGTGGTGCTGCTCAGCCAAAAGGCGGCCTAAGACATTTCTGAGATTGCCAGCAGGCTCTTGGGCATTTCATTGTATTGGATAGTTTTTGGTTTTTCTTTCAAAATTTGGAATTAGATTAAGCAGTTGTCAGAAGAGGAGAGGAAGAATTCTGGGAATAGCAAATGGTTTTTCCACCTTTTTTTGAGTTAGTGTCTAGAATGAAGGTCAGTCTGGATAGAGAAACTAGAATCAAAGGAAATAACTGAGGTGGTTGCAAGGTTCTTCAGGAAGCCTGTGCAGTTCCCTTAGGAGCTCCTATGTGGCTGCTCTTGCTGTGTCTGCAGTGGCCTAGGCAGCTGGTGGTTCCTTTCCTTAGAGAATCTGACCAGGTATATATGGTGGCAGTGTCCAGCAGACTTAGATGCTCAGTGGTCTGGCTTTGGTCATGGTTGAGGTTTGCTCTGACCTAGGAGAGGAATAGAGGTAGTTTGTCAGAGGAGGAACCTTAGGGCAGGGGGATGGGACAGGATGGGGCCCAGTCTTTCATCCTCTCCTGTGTCCATGCAGAGCTCCTACCTCAGAGGAGGACAAGAAGGCAGCTGAGAAGAAGCGGGAAGACAAAGCCAAGAAGAAGCATGATAGGAAATCTAAGCGCCTAGATGAAGAGGAGGAGGACAATGAAGGCGGAGAGTGGGAGAGGGTCCGAGGCGGAGTGCCCCTCGTGAAGGTGAGGATTTTTGTGTGGAAGCAGACTGGAAGATAGTTCAGGAGAGCATACCTGTGTCCAGCTGATCAGAATGGGAAAAGGCCAGAGCAGGTTCCCGTTGGCATGTGCATGACAGTTGTGTGTTGGTCTAGGAAAAGCCAAAAATGTTTGCCAAGGGCACTGAGATCACCCATGCTGTTGTCATCAAGAAGCTGAATGAGATCCTTCAGGCACGAGGAAAGAAGGGAACCGATCGGTAAGGTTGCAGGGGGC
The DNA here is from genome assembly GCA_004027165.1 of Ctenomys sociabilis. Classification (NCBI taxonomy): domain Eukaryota; kingdom Metazoa; phylum Chordata; class Mammalia; order Rodentia; family Ctenomyidae; genus Ctenomys; species Ctenomys sociabilis. The sequence continues at coordinate 22,263 of PVKA01016752.1, read as the reverse complement.
CTGTGAAGTCAGGGGGTGGGTTCCCTTTCTCCACAGTACGGGGGGGGGCATGCAGGGGGGGGGCAGTTCTGTTTGGGGAGAATCTATGGGGCTGTAGTGCAAGCTTGAGCTGAATGCCTAGAACATAACTGTCCATTTTCTGCAGTTTATTCTCTGTGTGACCCTGACCCAGTCTCTTAGTCATTTGGAACAGTTTTGCAGTCTAAAATGAGAATGACCTTCACTGTTAGTTACCAAGTGACTGAAGGTGGTGGGCATGGCAGCATTTTGTACCATCCAGGGTTGTTAATGTCACTTCCTTTTCTGTCAGGGATTTAAAGGAGATGCATGATACAGATGATGAGGGTGGGGGAATAAGTGTGGGCTTCCTTGCTTGAAGAGGGCATCTGAGGCTGTGCTTTGTGACAGCATGAGGCTCTCTGATTTGCCTGCAAAGCCTCACCTGGTTCCCTATCCCTCCAGTGCCTCCCAGATTGAGCTGCTACAATTGCTGGTCCAGATTGCGGCTGAAAACAATCTGGGGGAGGGTGTCATTGTCAAGATCAAGTTCAATATCATTGCCTCTCTCTATGACTACAACCCCAATCTGGCCACATACATGAAGGTGAGGGCGATGAAGAGGCCCTGGGAGACTTGCGTTGATGGGTCAAGGGGAAGGGGCCCAGTGTCTTAAAACTCGGGCTGTGTAAGGCCTTGTGGGATCCTGGTGGACTCCCGGGCGGTGTCTTTTCCACCCGACTCTTGTAACTGTGGTGTCTGCTTGTTGGCAGCCAGAGATGTGGCAGAAGTGCCTGGATTGCATCAATGAGCTGATGGACATCTTGTTTGCAAACCCTAACATCTTTGTTGGAGAGAACATTCTGGAAGAGAGTGAGAACCTGCAAAATTTTGACCAGGTAAAGTGAGAAATAGGCAGGATGGCTGGAGGCAAATGCTGTTTGCTTTGGTAAGACTTTGGAAATAGGAGCTGAGGTTAAGAACAGAAGCCCGGGCTAACATGTGTGTTTGTGTTTTGCTTTACTCTAGCCTCTGCGTGTCCGGGGCTGCATCCTAACCCTGGTGGAACGAATGGATGAAGAATTTACCAAAATAATGCAAAATACAGACCCTCACTCCCAAGGTAGATCTTTGCACAGCACTTGCACAGAGAACTGAGTGGTGCTGGGCCCTACTCCCTTTGTGTCTGATTCTGGAGTCCAGGGAGGATTGGGAATTGCATCTGACGTGCTCCAGAGTTCATTGCTGTCTAGAGATTGTTTGGGGTTAAGGCCTCTTTTATCTTTGGAACAGAGGCACTGGAGTGGGAATGTATGGTAGTTGGGTCAGTACCAGTGGCACTGATGTGCCTGCGTGTAGTGATGAATGAGGAAACCAAAGGTCTCATTGCTCATGCACCTCCCCGTTGGTACTAAAGAAAGACAGTCCGATGAACAATGATCAGGTAGTGATTCTAGGGCCAGCAGTGTAGCCCAATAGAGATGTAGCCCTTTGTCTAGACTAGCTTAGTTCCTGGTTTCAGTCCCCAGTAGCACCGAAAAGGGGGAGAGGGGTCATTTTAATGTAAAGTGTGAATTAGACATGAAAGTAGGACCCTGAGGTAGAAAGTGACAGAGTGGTGTATGCTTTAGATAGGGCTAAAGAAAGCATCGTTAGCTGAGATGCAAGGACAGTCAGCTGGGAGAACCAGAAGGAACAGAAGGGGGGCTTGGCGTGCTCTAGGAATAAAGTTCTGTGCACAGAAAAACCAGGGGAGGCGCGTAGGTGCTGAGGCAAGTGCCAGGCTTTACTGGCTGTTGAAAGACGAGGTTGGCGTGATTAGGGTTTTGTCTTGTCACAGGACAGCCGGGTTGTGCATCCTGGGGAGGAGATGGTGTCTTCAGGCCACACTGAATATTTGATGAGTGAAGAAAACAAATTGTGGTGGCTGGGTTGACTGAGGACAGGGGTAGGAAAGCCCAGATACCCAGCTGAGTGAGGGCGGATGCTCTTGTTGCCAGAGTACGTGGAGCACCTGAAGGATGAGGCCCAAGTGTGCGCCATCATCGAGCGGGTGCAGCGCTATCTGGAGGAGAAGGGCACCACTGAGGAGATCTGCCGCATCTACCTGAGGCGCATCCTGCACACCTATTACAAGTTTGATTACAAGGCCCACCAGCGGCAGCTTACTCCCCCTGAAGGTTCCTCAAAGGTGAGTCCTCGGTGGTCCTTGGGCTGGTTTAGAGATGAGTGAGTCTGCGGTGCTTGATTGTTAGGACCTAAGGCATTTTCTAGAAGTAGAATTTCTTGAGGTGGTGCGTGAAGGGGAATGGACAGATCAGGTTGGATAGTTTGAATTTTGGTTGTGCCTGAGCTTTTTAAAACCGCTGTTCCTAAATTAAGTCAACCAGCCGTTATCCTTGCCAGTACCCATCTCCTGCAACTTTCCTTTCCCAGTCTGAGCAAGACCAGGCAGAAAATGAGGGTGAGGACTCAGCTGTGCTGATGGAGAGGCTGTGCAAGTACATCTATGCCAAGGACCGCACGGACCGGATCCGCACCTGTGCCATCCTCTGCCACATCTACCACCATGCTTTGCACTCACGCTGGTACCAGGCCCGTGACCTCATGCTCATGAGCCACCTCCAGGACAACATTCAGCATGCAGACCCACCAGTGCAGGTGAGGCTGAGGGCCAGGCCAAGCCTCAATCTGAACAGGCCGGCCCAGCTGGAACAACCACCTGGCTATTTGGTGCGGCTCTGAACAGATGGCTTGGGCCGGGGAGATGGTTTGAGGGCTTAAGTTCAATCCCCGGTTCTGCCAAAAAGAAAAACAAAAACAGGTGGCTTAATTTTTTCTCCAAATGGCATCGTTCTTTTATTCTCTTCCACGTTAACACATTTTGTACTCTGCTAGTGGCATTTGGATCAAGTGAGACAGACAGATTCTAGTTCCACCAACATTTATTTTACATACAGTGTCTCTGTTTCAGAACAATGGGCAATTTCTTGCTTAAAAAGCTGAAAGAACCTTGAGAGAGTTGTTGAATGAAGGGGGAAAATAAGGACCCAAGTGCAGCAAAACGCCACATGACAGCTAGTTTTGTGTGTAGTGCTGTTTCCGGGTTTTTTTTGTTTTGTTTTTAAATTATTTGGTATAGGGTCTCACTATGCAGCTCTCCTAGTGACCCTCCCAGCATGTCTGAGAGCAGGGGTGGGGCTTGCACAGCATGCGATGGTAGATAATGGGTGCTTTAAATACATCATTGGAATGAAGAATTGAGTGTCCTTTGAATGTCTCACCCTTTGCCCCCAGATTCTGTATAACCGCACCATGGTACAGCTGGGCATCTGTGCCTTCCGCCAAGGCCTCACCAAGGATGCGCACAACGCCCTGCTGGACATCCAGTCGAGTGGCCGGGCCAAGGAGCTTCTGGGCCAAGGTCTGCTGCTGCGCAGCCTCCAGGAGCGCAACCAGGAGCAGGAGAAGGTGGAGCGGCGCCGGCAGGTGCCCTTCCACCTGCACATCAACCTGGAACTGCTGGAGTGTGTCTATCTGGTGTCTGCCATGCTCCTGGAGATCCCCTACATGGCCGCCCACGAGAGCGATGCCCGCCGGCGCATGATCAGCAAGCAGTTCCATCACCAGCTGCGGGTAGGCGAGCGACAGCCTTTGCTAGGTAAGTGTGGGACTGGTGCGGTACACTCTGCTCTTTGATGGTGATTAAGGTAAGAGAAGTGGAGGGAGCCAGGCACAGTGGTAGGTACATGGGATCCCAGTCCTGGAGTGCAAGTTCAGGGACCTCCTGAAACACAAAGCCAGACCCTGTATCAAAACAGGGAAAGCAAAGGGACTGAATCTCCTATCAGTTCTGCATTTGATTTAATAATGGCTCCTCTGTCTGGCACTGTTCTGAGTATTTTATAAATAATAATTGATTTAATCTTTGTTAATCTCTGTGATGAGTGTTCTTGTCCCCCCACCCCCTTTCCTGATGAAATTGAGGTACAGAAGTGACTTGCAGTTTGATTCTGCTACTATGTGCCTCTGGGTTTTTTCTTCTTCATGCATGTTACATGCTGTACTCAAGCCAGCTCGTGCAGAGCCTTGTCACTTAGTCTTTGGCCACACACTGCTGTGCACCCCTGTCATCTCAGCTCTAGGAGGCCAGGGCAGAGGGACGCAGGCTTGAGGGTGAGTTGGTAGCCACTCTGGCAGTGTAGCATTTGAGACAGTTCAGGCTGGGCCTGGGGCCAAGGCCTCATCTTAAAATGACCAAAAATTATTTAATTTTTGGTATTGGGAATCAGACTCAGGACCTTACACTTGCCAGGCAGGCATTTATGCCACTGAGCTATCTCCCCCCAACCCTACCCCAATTTTTTCTTTTGAGGGCTGGGGATTGTAGCCTAGTGACAGAGCAGTGGTACTGGGAATCAAACTCAGGCACTACCACGGGGCTACATTCCTGACCCTTTTTATTTTGAGGTAGGGCTTTGCTAAGTTACCCAGGCAGGACTTGAATTTGGCATTTTCCTACCACTGCTTCCCCAGTAACCAGGAGGCAGCACGATAGACATTGCCACCACACCCCTCAGGCTGTTGATGTATGGCGGGACCTGTGTGAGCCAAGCTTGCTGTCCCTGGTCTGTTCCCTTGCACATTCGCCTTCCCCCCACTTGTGTGGCCATGCTCAAGTATAGGTGCCCCTTTTGCAAATTTTGTTCAGCTTACATAGGGATAACTTAGAGGGAAATATCCAGTGGAAATCTGGATTTTTACACATCTTAAAATCTTTGGTAGCTCTGCTAGGCTTGGCCTGCCTTCACACAGAGCTAGCTTTGGTGAGAGCAAAAGAAGAAGCTGTCAGGAAGGAAGTGTTAAATGTAAGCTAATCCAAGAGGCCTGCATGCTCCTCTTTACACTTAGTGCTTGTCATGTATTTCTGTTTGGGTCTGATGTGTGTACACATTCAAGCATGCTGTGCCTGCCTGTTCTAGTGTCTGCTGTTTTCACAGATGCCACCCGTTAACAGTCACACCACTTTTACAGTGTCTGTGCTGAATTCCAGGTGCTCGTGCTGCCTATGTTTTTGGCATGTCTCTCAGGGTAGTCTCTGGGGCCCAGATCCGTGATCAGCACATCCAATCTGTGACTTTACATAGAGGATTAAAAACAAAAAGATTCTACTGGTCCGGCCCCACATGCTGCACCAGCCCATTTGTGGGGCACACTGAGCTGGCAACTGAGTCTAGGCATGGCGGTATGCCCCTATAATCCCAGCACTGGGGAGGCTGAAAACAGGAGGATCACTATGTGTTTGAGCTGCATAGTGGGACCCTGTACTGAATACATTAAAAAAACACCCAAAAAACCATTTTATTATTTTCTTTTTTGAGACAGGGTCTCATTATGCAGTTCATGCTGGCCTTGAGCTCAATTTGTAGCCCAGGCTGGTCTTGAACTTGCAGTGATTCTCCTGCCTCAGCTCCCAGAATGCTGAGATTATAGGAGTATACCACCATGCTCAGGTTAAAAAAAAAAATTAAGGATAATAAGTGAATTACTCTCAAGGATAGTACTGAGTATATGGATGTTAGAAGTCATAAAGACCAGCACTCGGGAGGCTGAAGCAGGAGGAATGTTGTGAGTTCAAGACCAACCTAAGCTACAAAGTGAGCTTAAGGCCAGCCTGAACTGCATAGTGAGACCCTGTCTCAAAAAGACAATCAATCAATCAATAAATAAACAAAAGAAGTCATAAAGACAATGAATGTAGTTTGATAATTACCACTCTACTCAAGATGTTAGACTTGCTATTTTAGGCCAAAGAACCTCTTGAGAATTTGGTGAAAGCTATGAATGCTTTTCTCAGGAATGTGCAACTGAGGTTAGGCACGTAACTGTGGCAAGATCTGGAAGCCACCTGTGGACTGGTTTAGTCCAGGCCTAAGTAAATATATTTAGACACTTAAGTGGTTAGTATAATCCGTGGCTGTTTAGTGAAAAGCCTAGAGAACCAAGTCTAGCATTTGCCCTTCTGACTTGGGTTCCTTCTTGAATAGCCCTATGGGCACTGTACCACTGTGCCCCTGCCTCAGGCTCCTCTGGGCCCTGTCTCATTCCCCACCCTCGTAGGTCCCCCCGAGTCAATGAGGGAACATGTGGTTGCGGCCTCCAAGGCCATGAAGATGGGAGATTGGAAGACCTGCCACAGTTTCATCATTAATGAGAAGATGAATGGGAAAGTTTGGGATCTTTTCCCTGAGGCTGACAAAGTCCGCACCATGCTGGTTAGGTGAGCAGCACAGGGGCCACAGCAGGTGGTGAAGGAGGGACTTCCTGGCTCCTTTCCTTAGGACCACCCCCCTTCACTGTCCCACAGGAAGATCCAGGAAGAATCACTGCGCACCTACCTCTTCACCTATAGCAGTGTGTATGACTCAATCAGGTGAGTTGGCCCTGAAGGGCGAGGGCCCTGGATGTAGTCTGGGGTCCTGACTCCCTGCTGCCTTTCTCCTCAGCATGGAGACGCTGTCAGACATGTTTGAGCTGGATCTGCCCACAGTGCACTCCATCATCAGCAAGATGATCATTAATGAGGAGCTGATGGTAAGGCTAGGTGGGCAGGAGAGGTGGGGTCATGGAGACCAGCAGGCAGGCCCTTGGCCCATGGCCCCCTCTGCCTGCCCCCATAGGCCTCCCTGGACCAGCCCACACAGACGGTGGTGATGCACCGCACCGAGCCCACTGCCCAGCAGAACCTGGCGCTGCAGCTGGCAGAGAAGCTGGGCAGCCTGGTGGAGAATAATGAGCGGGTATTTGACCACAAGCAGGGCAGCTATGGCGGCTACTTCCGAGGTGAGCAGTCTTACTCTCCCCCACCAGAATCCTGGCCCCTGTGGCCTCTCCCCTGTCCCTCACACCCTCCTTTCCTTCCCACAGACCAGAAGGATGGTTACCGCAAGAATGAGGGCTACATGCGCCGTGGCGGCTACCGTCAGCAGCAGTCTCAGGCGGCCTACTAAGCCCACTGTCCCTGTGGTCAGACACTTGGCCTTCCGGTCTAAACCCACTGTCAGTAAAAGTCCGTTTAGAGTTGTTATGCTTTCTGATTGTCTTCTGGCACCAAGATATGTTGAACTCATTCATAACTAACTATTTCTGAGCTACCGCGACCAGTCACAAGGCTGAGAGAAGATGCAGAATGAGTTACGTGTTCTGCTGACTTCATAAAGCTTGCTACTTAGATACTTAAGAGCATACTGTAATAATTTGATAAATTATAATGGGCATGAAGAAGGATAGTGTATAGGATGTCATAGTGGGCTGTGACATCAGGGAGTCCTAATGAAGGCGGTAGAGATGGTGGACCTTCAGTGAGTAGAGAAAGGAGAGTTGGTCAAGATCACAGGATGTGTATTCTGGGAACCAGTGTGGGTCTCCTGTTAGCATCATGACAGAACTGACATTGTGATTAAGAGTAAGCAGTAAGAAGGGGCTGGGGAGATGGCCCAGTGGAATAAGTGCTTCCCCAGGGGCCTGAGTTTGATTCCCAGTTCCGCCAAAAAAAAAAAAAAGGAGTGAACAGTAAGAGCTGCACCTGCAGTCCCAGCACTGTGAGAGGCTGAGGCAGGAGGATCATGATTTTAAGCCAGCCTAGGCAGTTTAGCAGACCCCCATCTCAAATAATAAAAGGAACTAGGGATATAATTCAGTGTAAGGGCTCTGGGTTCAGTCCCCAGAAAGTAGGGACAGGCTAAGTATTGAGAAACTTCGCTGTTGCTGTGACTTCTAAACATATGATAGTTTATTTATTTGATACAGGGTCTGGCTATAGTGATCCTCCTGTCTCAGCCTCCCCAGTGCTGGGATTACAGGCATGCACCACCACTTCTGGTTTTGGTGGCTGGCATGGTACACCAGGGGTTCCAGGGCCCACGTGGCATGGCATGCGGTACTGGGATTGAACTTACACCTTGCACTTGCCAAGTAGGCACTTATGCTACTGAGCTATCTCCCTAGCCCCAATAGTTTTACTTATATAATTTGTACTGTATTTTGTTAATAGGGGTCCACAAGAGACTGGGGATTGGAGAAGGCAGCTCTTTCCCACATTTGGGGAACACTGCTGCAGGTATGAAGGACTGGGATGGGCAGTTGTATGTAGCCTAGAAGCTTGGGCAGGGCCCTCAGGAAGCCTCGGAGCCTTTGGCTTTGTAACCGACGGTGAGTCAGGTTGTGCTGCCTGCCAAGCGCAAGGTCCTAGCTTCAATTCCTGGTGGCCACCCAACCAGAAAAAAGAAAAAGATGAAGCCGCATTATAGAGCATGAAATTGGAGGCAGGGATCTCACCCAGAGCAGAAGCACCTGAAGTCAGCATTGGGGGAAGGATCATGAGAACTGGGGTGTAACCAGCTTGGAGGGGTCCTGGGGTTGGAAGAAGAGCGACACACATTCCTGACTGGAGGATGAAGGGTGAAGGGCCATTAGCGTGAGCAGGTGGAATGGAAACGAGAGCAGAACTCGTGTGGGCTGTCCAGAGGGGCTTTTTTCTTTTATTTTGCAATTTTTAAATCTGAGATGGCTTCAGGACAAATGAGACACTTGTGTACAAGCTTTGAGGCATGTGTGCAACTAGGCTAAGCTGCTGTAACAGACTATAAAACAATGATTCACACAAAGTAGTTTTTTCTCTCATCAGCTCAGGTGTAGGTGGGCCATCCAGTCTGGGGGACCCACCACCCACTGCTATGCTGCTCCACCAGCCCACACCCCCATTTAAGCCCATGGAAGAGTAAGCAGGTTCCTGGAGATGACACTGATAGTGTCATCCAGGACTGGGTGTCATCCCCTTAGAACGCTATAGGGAAGACTAACGTGCCTAGCTAGGTACTGTGCGTTCGCTTAAATTTGGCATTTTATTACTAACAGAAAGGGGTACAATGGTTAATCTAATCCAGAAGGGGAATAAAAATTGTTTGGGGGACAGCCTCACCATTAGCTCAGTTGTTTTAAGTCCCTACCTTAAACAAAGCAGGCAGGCTCTTGGTGCTGTGGTTTGATCCCCAGATCCTCAAGCCAAACCAGACCTGCCCGGAAGGCATCCTGAGGCCGCCAAAAAAAAGTTGTTTGGGGCTCTTGTTTGCCGTGCTAAGGGTCCACCTCAGGACCTCATGTAGGCAGCAGTAAGCCGCATCCCCAGCCTCCAACATAGAGGCTGGAAAGGAGTTACTTATACGTGGTTTCCAAACTTATAGTAGCCAACCTTACTGACTGCTTTCATACAGATGTTCTATAGGCTTTATCTTGTTATTCTCACAATAATCCTATTATCCCTGTCATACACAGAGGGAAACAGGCCCAAAGAGATTCAGGGCCTTGCCTGAAATCCCACAACTCAGAAGCAAGCAAGTAGGGTGAGCACCCCAGATAGCCCACGATTCAGGCTTGTAACATTTGTTCTTACCACTTTAGATTCTGGGGTGAGCAGGGGAACAGAGGAAAGGGTTAAGGACCTAACTGAGATGGGAATGGCAGGTAGTGAGGCACCGGAGGTGGCTGGGGTGGTCACACAGGAGCATGATGGAGAGACCCAAGCTTCTGCTTCTCTCCAGGCTGCCTGATGCCAAGTCTGGCCAGCTGAACACCCTTTGTTGGCGTGGGGCCATTTCATTGCCTGATCTCATGTGGCACCTCTCATTTTCCAGCCTATAGTAGTGACCTTTGAGCAGAGTTGTAAAAGCCTTTCCTGTCCAGGCTCCATAGTATAGGTAACTTTGTATGCCATGGAGGAGCTACCACAGACTCCTTTTGAACAACTCTTCAGAAATGTAAAATCCATGTTTTACTCAGTGGTGGTACAGAAACGATCCACAGACCGGACTTGTTCTCTGGGTCATACTTTGCTGAACCCTGTCCTGGATACCAAGCAGTTGCTGTCCCCTAAAATTGTATACAGCAGTAGCAATAGGCCTGAAGCACACTGAGCAAGGTTATGTCTTGAGCTTTGACCTTTAGGAAGTAGGCAGAAGAGGTAACCACCCCAGTACACTCCAGTTTCTGTGAAAAGCTCACTTTTATGGGTCCTTATGTATCCCAGTGTTGAGAAAATAGCTGAAACAATAATTTTGTTTGTTGGTTTTGGTGGTGTTGAGGATCAAATTATCTTTTAACTGGGCTTCACTCTCAGGCCTGTTTTTATTTTTGAGGTAAGGTCCTCCTAAATCGCTGAGTTGCCTGGGCTGGGATGGAGCTCACTAGTCTCTTGGTGCTGGGATTACAGTAGTGCACCACAGTGCCCAGCTCTAAAGAGTAGTTTTATCGAGGTATGGTGGGACATGCCTGTAATCCCAACACTTGGGAAGCTAAGGCAGGAGTATTTCCGTGAGTACAAGGCTGACCTGGACCGCAGAATTCAGAGCCATCCTGGCCTACATCACAGTGAGATCCTGTCTCAAAAAACCTTAAGAATAATGTTTCTATAAATGAAACAACCACAGATCCATAAATTGTTTACAAGAGAAACTTCCAACTGCACATGAGCCCATCTAAGATGAAATCAAGCAGTTTTCTTTAAAAGCAGAGATGCCAAAAAAAAAAAAGATGCAAATTCATAGAGGAATCTTTATCATCCACCTTTCAAGAAAATGCCTGTGGCTTGTGTTTTGAAAACAAGCTCTGAAAAGTAACTTTTCAACCTGAGTTTAAGCAAGATTGGCTGAACCCTAGTGATTCCGGTGCACATGACCTCAGTTTCAAGGATTCTCGAAGATGTCTCCAGGTGAGTGCACAAGTCTGGCTGCAAGAGCTGTCTGAATTCATTCAGATTCAAGAATTCTCAGAACTGGTTTCTTTACTGTGGTTTTGGGGATCGAACCCGAGGTCACTCTACCACTGCGCTGTATCCTCACCCTTTTTATTTTGTCTCGGGCAGTTTTCCACTAAACTACCCAGACAGGGCTGGGATTACAGGTGTGCTGCACTATGCCTGACCCCAGGTGAATTGGAGAAAAGCCAGGGCTTCTGGTTCTGACCAAGAACTTAGTTGTTACAGGGTCTCACTACACAGCTCAGACCCAGTGATCTTCCTGGTAGTGGTCCTCCTGTTAAGCCTCACCAGCACCCTCAGCACTGGGATTACAGATATGTACCACCATACCCAGACTCAGTGGTCTGCTCAGCGTGCCCTGGGGGGCAGGGCTGGTACAGTCTGTGGTGCCAGGTATTGAACCCCAGTCCCTGTGCTTGCCTAAGCAGGTGCTTAGTCTGCTGAGCTATCTTACCAGCTTTCTGACCAAGATTTTAAACCCACTGTATCTGTCACACCAATGATAACCGGAAATTAGAGAAAATTCGAATAATTACTGAGCACTGAAAACGTGAGTAGGCAGATTAGGGACAGAGTGGGAGAATACAGGTTTCTTGGTGGTTTTCCTTTTTCATGGATATCTCTGGTCAGGCTGCAAAAACCCCCCAAGGAATCCATCATGGATCCAGCCAGAGGACCATGAAAGGGATCCTGGGAGCTGGGGATCATGGTAGGAAATCCCGTGCCTTTTTTCTCTAAGGATAGGCATCACTGTGGCTGTGTAGGCTAAAACTATTACTAGAGGAATAAGGAAAAGGGACCCTGGCCTGACAGAGGCAGTCACCTTTATTTTTCTCTTCCTGATTGGGCCCAAGGATGAGCCTGGACCACAGAGCTATAACATGACACGGGGAGTGAAGCCTTTGAGCGACTCTGGCCAGACATCCATTGTAACAACACCATAACATAAACACAAGTGAAGGGAAGGAGCAGTGACTATAACAAAACGCATCAGCATACTGGGAGGACTGCGCCATAAGCAAGCAGGATGTAGCCTGGGAGTACAGGAGTTTCTGTGTGAGGAAATCAATGTAAATACACATCAGCAGAGCTAAAGGAAAAGCCTACACAATTAATGCCAAGAAATTTCCATAGACACAATCCAATGTCTCTTCATGAAGAAAAGCGTCCATCCTCCCATTCTGGGAGGCAGAGGCAGGAGGAGTGCAGGTCTGTGCCCAGCCCAGGCAGTATAGCATCTTAGCAAGACCCTGTCTCAAAAAGGCTGGGAATGCAATGCAGCTCAGTGTGAAGACTCTTGGGTTCAATCCCCAGTACTGAGGGGAAGGAAAACTAAAAAGAGCTTCCTTAAAATCTTTCACGGCTGACTTATTTGGGTAAAAGATTACAAACTTTTCCCATAAGATCAAGAATAAGACAAAACTATTTGCAAATGACATGGCCTTTTACAGAGAATACCCTGAAGTCCAGTGTGTAGTTCCATGGTAGAGTACATGCACAGTACAAGGCTCTGAATTCAGTCCCCAGCACTGCAGAAAGAAAAAAGACCTGGGGAATGTGACACACACCTGGCACCCTAGCCCCCCAGGAGGTTGAAACGAGTCAGATCCTAAGTTTGAAGTGATCCTGGGCAAATAAGCAAGACACCTGCTGCATCTAAGAAAAAAAAAATACATATATATATATATATATATATATATATATATATATATATATATATATATATATATATATATATATATATAGCACAAGGAGTTCTAAACAGTCCATAAGAAGCATGCTATAGACTTGAGTCCAGCAAGATTATAGAATGAAAAGTGAACACAACAATCATATGTGCATGCAGGGACACTGAAAAGGCAACTCTTGGAAAGGGCAGAAATCTTGGTGAGATGTATTAAGGACTAATAGCTAGAGCATGTAGAGAACTAAAAAGAAACACCTACACTTCAGAATGGACAAAGGCCCAGTGAGGTAGTCAGCAGTCTAAAGCACCTACTTAGGCAAAGCGCAGGGACCATGGTTCAATCGCACCACATGCTGTGCCAGTGCCCCCCCCCCCCCAGGGTGGGTTGAGCTGGGCCCTGCCACCACAAAAACAAAACAGAAAAACCCAAAATGAACTGAGGACTTGCAGGCATTTCTCTAAAGAAATTGTAAAGTTTACGATCTAGCAATTTTAGGTATACACCAAAGGAATTAAGGATGGGCTCACGTTGTAACGTGTGTGCTGGGGTTCATGGCAAAATGACAAGAAGTCTCTGGCAGCCAAGGAGCCGAGAGGCAAATGTGATGCGTCCATACACTGGATTCCTGGCCTCAGAGGTTAAGTTCTAATCTGTGCCATCACATTCATGGACCTTGAAAATCTGCAGTGAAATAGTGAAGTATCCAGGCAGAAAACAGTGTTGTATGAATCCACTTAAATGAATTAATCTTAGAATGGATAACGTTGTGAAGAAGAGGCTACTTGGGGTTGCAGTGGTGAGAAAATAGGAAATGATCGCTTAGTTACAGTTTCTGTTCTGGGTAATAGGAAAGTGTTAGTGGAAGAGGGGCATGGTGGTGTATCCCTGTAATCCCAACATTCAGGAGGCTGAGGCAGGAGGATTGTTGCCAGTTTGAGACCAGCCTGGGCTACAAAGTGAGCTCAAGGCCAGGCTGAGCTCCATAGTGAGACCTTGCCCCAAAAAGAGGGAGAATGAAGGGAGGGAGGGAGAAAGGGAGAGGGAGGGGAGGGGAGAGAAATAGTTGTGCAGTTTATACAATATTAGGAATGTGATTAATGCTTTGATTGTGGACTTACCTCCTGAGCCAGGCTTGGTGGGGCCTGCCTGTTGTCCTAGCACTTAGGAGACAAATAAGAGGAACCTAGGAGTTCAAGATGCACCTGGTCAACAAGTGAGATGCTTATCTCAGTATTTTAAGAAAGCCATGTACATGATGACACATGCCTGTAATCTTGGCCCCTGGGATGCAGGACAGTCATAAATTCAAGCCCAGCCTGCACTACATAGCAAGACCTTGAAGTCTCAAAAAACCAAAATAAGAAAAGTTAAAAAACTGCTGAGCTCATTGAGCCAAGTTGGCACAATGTATAAACTAACACAACCCTGTAGACCATTCCATAATATATATTTATATATACACACCAATAATAGACTGCATTGAAAATTTACTTTATCCATCCAGGCTAAACACAAGCAAAATGCAGACCAAATTTCTACCAAAGCACAGTACACCACTTGGGTCCAGCAGCCACTGCAGTTCTTCCCGGTAGAAGCCTTCTGAGCTCCCTCTTGAGTGGCTGGCATTTCCATCACGCTCTGGCTTGCCGGGCTCCAATCAGTGCCTCCCATGTAGTTTACAGGATACAGGGGCTGTCTCTCTGGCCAGTCTTCAAAACATTTCCAAATGGATTCCAAAACTACTTATGTCACATGGCCAGGCAATGTCATGGTACTGATGCTACTCTCCCAGTACCAATTGCAGGTCTCTCTGTCACAGTTTCCAACACTGAATGGCAGTGCTGGCTTCTGTCCAACATGATTAACCCTTGCCAACATCTTCACTATGTTTTAGGACCTAGCTCTAGCATTGAATCATTCCACTGGGCTGCACAGCCACTTGGGACCATTTTGACAGGTCAAATGTGTACTGGCATTGCTGTTTGTCCTCTGAACCAAGGCGATCTAGATTCCCTGTGTCTGTATCAGTTGGTTCTTGTGCCACTTCACTCTCACAGGGACTTTGGCTCACGTGGCCAATGTCAAAATCATCATCGTATCATTATCATCGTCCACCCACCTCACTCTTCTCTTGTGAAAGCAGGTATTTTCTCATTGTCCACGCATGAGTCATCTGATGATTCACTTTTGACCTCCTCCAAAACTTGCAAATCTGGTTTTCCATGTGCCATTGTACTGAAGTGGGCTACTTGTACCAGAAAAATCAAATGGTAACTTTTTTTTTTTTTTTTTTTTTTTTAACAAATCCTGGAGTGGTGTGGGTCTATTGGACCCACTGTGATGCTCAGGTAAACATACACAAACCAGCCGGATCATAAAGGTAGGTCCAAATCCCGTTTTACCACTTTTGTTTCCTCTTTGCTATTGGTCCTACTGAGTGGGTAAACACATGGATTACTTCCTATAACCTCTGGGAAAGGTACTGAGATGCATAGCTGGCTACGGCAACCCTACAGTATAGATTTACAGTTAAAAGAAGCATGACTCACAGGAACTGCCAGTGGGTAGCGCACTAGAGTCCCAGTAATGCTGCCCTTCTGGCTACAGAAGGAGCTAACGGTGGAGCAAACAGCACCACCACCACCACCTCACCCACAATGCCTACCCCTATATGCACATCACCCACAAGAGCACACAGTGGAAGGATCTGGAACTGAGAGGACTAGAGACTGTATCTGGGGATGCATCGAGGGAGTGTTGATCTACTGCCAACCCTCGTTCCGGGGTGATCTTCCTTCACACAGCTTCAGACCTGTTCTGGAGACAAGCCAGTGTCCCCACTTTCTCCAAGAGCTGCTTTGGGAGGGATCCGCCTAGGCTGCTGCAAGACCTGCTGGGCGTGTGGGCTGTGCAGGGCCTCTGCGAGTTATGGGGCGCTGAGCTCTGCAGCACCAGGGCAGGATGGTCAGGAGACGCAGCCCATATGCGTAAGGGGAAGCCAAGCCGCTACTGTCCCAAGGGCTTCGAGGGAGGTAGGCTCTGTCCTCCATTTATTGGGCAGTTGACATTTCCTCAGCACCATCCAACATTCTGCCCTGTTTGCACAATGAAGCGCATTAACCATCCCTAAATATTTAATTTATTGAATCAATTTTTTCTGAATATTTCATAAAAAATAAAGTAAAAAAAACATTAAAAGAAAACTGGCTCAGTATTTGGAACTATGTCTTTATTCTCATTTACCCATTTATGAGAATGGAAAGTCATAGGAAATTTGCAAGTCAGGTATCTGATAAGGAACTCATATCCAGAATATATAAAGAACTCATAGCTCAGTCATGAATGCTCAGTTTAAAAATATGTGAAAGATCTGAACAAATACCAAAGACTTAGTGATGACCAGTTAGCACACGAGAAAGTTTTACGTTATTAATAATTAGAGAAATTCAAATTAAAAGCACAGTAAGATCCCAGTACACACCCATTAGAATGTCTTTTGTGGGAGGGGACTTGGACTTGAACTCAGGACCTTGTGCTTGCCAGGCAGGTGCTGCACTGCTGAGCTACACCCACAGTCCCTGGAAGGTCTTGTGTTAAAACGATCATTCCAGGGTTGGTGAGGGTGTGGAGACCCGGGGTCGCTTCACACAGTCAGCTCCTGTGAAGTGATACGGCCACTTGGGAAAGCGGCTCTATGCTCTTTTAAGAAGTTAAGCACGCAGGAAACCGATGGACAGGTTGGGAGCATTGGGGACACCTACAGACAGGATCTGTGCACTCGGCACCCTGCCTGGCACTGGCAGCAGGCCTGTGGGTCACAGCATGGGCGGGGCGGGGCCAGAACCCAGGGTGTCTTCTTCCCCACTGGGCAACTTATCGCATCCCTGTTTTAATGAACACAGGAGGCCTTGAGTGGAATCAACAGCAGTGAATTAAAAAAAAAAAAAAATGGAACAAAGGAAGAAGAGGTGTAAGGTAAACATACATTGTCATGAATATCAGGACTTTCCTTTGCTTAGGGCCACACAAGCATAAATATGCAAAGAACCACCAAAGCTGAAGCCTAAGGGGATTTCCCATGCTATGGCCAAGCTTCCTGCATTTTTTATTTTTTTGTCTTTTTGAGACAGGGTCTCCTCTGCCTCACTAACAAAAGGTCCCAAATTTAATCCCCTTTACTGCCCCACCCACCAAAAAAAAAAAAAAAAAAAAAAGGTGCCTGCAGTTCAGAGGGTCTTGAACTCACTTTGTAGCCCAGGCTGGTCTCAAGCTCCCCATGATCCTCCAGCCTCAGCCTCCCGAGAGCTGGGATTACACGTGTGTATCGCCACGCCCAGCTTTCCACACTTCTAGAAGAGGAAATTAAAATGTAGAGAAATGGGGTTGGGGACATAGCTCAATAGAATAAGCACTTTCCTGGCAAGCACAAGGGCCTGAGTTCAATCCCTGGTACTGCCAAAAAAAAAAAAAAAAAAAAGTAGAGAAAAGAGCCTGAAATCACAGTCTTGTCTAAGGTGAAGCTGCTAAGTCATTAAACCTTTCCTACAGAAGGCCTGTGATTTATGTCATTCAGGCAGAGAGAAGGGCTGCCCAGGCTGCTTAAAGCTAAGGGCGGGAGCCAGGTGTGGGGATGCACACACAGAGCTCAGAAGGCCGAGATGCAAGTTCCAGCCTAGCCTGAGAAATTTAGCGACTTGATGAGACCGTGTCTCAAAATAAAAAACAGGGGCTGAGGAGATGGCTCAGTGGAATAAGCACTTCCCTTGGCAAGCACAAGGGCCTGAGCTCAGCTGAGTTCAATCCCCGGTTCCGCCAAAAATAAAAAATAAAAAACGGGGCTGGACTGGGCATGGTGGCACACACTTATAATCCCAGCACTCAAGAGGCTGAGCCAGGAGGATTGCCATGAGTTTGAGGTCATGAGTTTGAGGTCAGCCTGCACTACATAGTGAAGCGCAGTCTTCAAAGAAAACCTAAATAAATAAATAAAGCTACAAGTTGGTGGTGAGTGTAGCTCAGTGGTACAGCACTTGTCCAGAGTACGGGAGCTCTGGGTTCAACCTCCACGGCCACAAAACAAGCCCCAGGGTCTGATTGAATGTCAATCCCCTATCTGGGGTGCGGGGACTTGGAATGGTGGGAAAGAGTCAGCAGTCCTGCAGTGTGGAGGCTGGTGTGGTAATCAGGACCAGCAACTCAAGTGACACGTCCATGGGAAGCTATTTTCTCACTAAAGATGTTTCCTTGTCATAGGAAACTTGGACAATACAGTCGTCCCTTGCTATTTTGAGGTTCAACTTTCACAGACTCAAGTTTCATGGGTTTTCAAAAACTTTATCTATTTATCATGGATTTTTTTGCTATATCGGGGAATCTTGCAGTACTGTACAGTATATGTACATTGTTAAAATTACATAGATTTACAAGTTTAGAAAATGGTTAACATTAGAAGTGTTTTTAAAAGTGTGGGAAAGGTTAATAAGAGTATGGGAAGCGTTTATAAAGCCTTAAAATATATATAAATACTAAAATATACCCTTGCTATTTCACTTATCCAAGAGATGTCTGGGTCATAACCTATGTTGAACCCCCAGGGCAGTCTCCAGCGTTCAGGGTGGGCACCAGGCTTCCTGGGGCTCCTTCCCTGACCTGCCCCAGAGAGTCCCTTCCTTCCCCGACTTCAGACTCCTCACCTCTCAAATGAGTGGGAGAGTTTTCAGAGGCCGGACGCCAAACTTGTTCAGGAGCCTCCCATGCTCAGCTGAAATTATTTAAATTTTAAAAGATTAAAATTATTGCCAGGCCTGGTGGCGCACACCTATAATCCCAGCACTGGGGAGACTGAGGCAAGAGAACCATCACAAGTTCAGGACCATCCTGGGCTACATAGTGAGTTCAAAAGTAGCCTGAATCCCAGAACAGGAAGTCTTGAGGGGCTGGGGAGGTGGTGCAGTAGAATAAGTGTTTGCCTGGCAAGTGCAAGGGCCTGAGTTCAATCCTTGGTTCCGCCAAAAAAAAAAAAATAAAGTTTCTGGACAAGGTATCATGTCTGCATCTTGTATTATGAATAACCACTAAGAAGACAACGATATGCAACATATTAATTATTTTTATTTATTTATTTGTATTTTAACTTGAACGTATTAATTATTGAAAGTGCCCTACTAATCGATTTTGAAATTGTCTCATTGCTATTTGTTTCTCCATAAAATTATTTAGAAAAAGGAAGTCTCAAAAAACCAAAACAATTTTAAAAAAACAGATTGTGACAAAATAACCACAAAATAATTATTTTTAAATGAACACCTCAGTGGCATTCAGTATATTCAGTGTTGTGCAATTAATGCTTTTACCTACTGTGAAAACATTCCCACCATTCCAAAGTAAAACTTCAGTTGGGCATGCTGGCACATGTCTATAATCCCAGCCCTCGAGGCTGAGGCAGGAGGATTGCTGTGAGTTGAAGGCCAGTCTGGGCTACACAGTGAAATTCAAGATTAGCTTGAACTAAACAAGATGTTGTCTTTAAAAAGAGACAGAGAGAAGAGAAAGGAGGGGAGGGGAGGGAAGAGAAAGTAAAGTTTCCATGTCATAGATTGCCCTGTTCTGGACAGTTCATGTAGATGGAATAACTCTAACAGTGACATGTTGCTCCTGGCCTTTTTCATTTAGCTTGTGCAGATTCATCTATATTATAGCCCATGTCAGCATTTCGTTTTCATGGCTGAACACTATTCCACTGTACTGTACTTTTCACTTATTTTTTGACGTTGGAATGAAACTCGGGGCCTTGGACTTCATTGTGCCCCTGAGCTACAGCCCCTGCCCACAACGTTCCTATCAATTCATTCATCAATAAATAGTTGAGCTGTTCCACCTAGATGTTATTTAACTTTACCCACTCTCTGTATTCTCACCAAAATAGTGCGCGTGCATGCTGGGGATCAAACCCATGTTGGGAGGCTAAGGCAGGAGGACTGCAAATTTGAGCCCAGCCTAAGCAATGTAGTGAGACTCTGCCTTACAATAAAAAAGAAAATGGGCTGGGGAGATGGCTCAGTAGAATAAGCGCTTCCCTGGCAAGCACAAGGGTCTGAGTTCAATCCCCAGTTCTGCCAAAAAAAGAAAAAGAAAAAGAAAACAAAAATGGTCTGGATATGTAGCTCAGTGCAAAGGCCCTGATTCAATTTATAGCGTCACTGCAAGAAAAAAGGAAAATAAAGGAGCAGGAGAGAAACAGGCTCAAAATGTTCAGGTAACTTGCGGGGGTTCCCAAGGAGCTGGGAGGGTCACCATAGGTGTGTGACGGGGCTTCTAGACCGGTGGGACCATCTCCCAGACCGCGGGCCCAGCGAGGCCCCTGGATCCTAATCGCTTAGCCCAGAGCCGTTCTCAGCTTCTTCTGCCCTCCTGCTCCTGTTACTGGTTCGTTTGCCCTGATGCAGTCCCTGGCGATTACACAAGGGACAGGTCACAGGGCAGCTGGCCAGAGGCGGCCTGTGCTCATTGCCACATCCACATTGCTCCCAAAGGGCAGTGGAGGTGAAAGGCAGAGCCCCTCCCAGAGGCCGAGCAGGAGATGACAGAGGGTGCAAGACCAATTTTTTTTTAATGGTATTAAAAAATTTGGAAAATGTCAAGTTCATCTAGAGACAAGATTTACTGTTTTTTTTTTTTTTGTTTGTTTTTGTTTTTGTTGTTGTTTTAGACAGGGTCCTGCAGTGTAGTGCAGGTTGGCCTTGAATTTATTTATGTAGCCCAGGCTGGCATCAAACTCATGACAATATTCCTGCCTCAGCCTCCCTGTGCTGGGGTAACAGGCACACCACCACGCCACGCTGCATACATTTATTTTATTTTATGTATTTATTTTTGTGGCAGGGTCTCACTGTGCAGTTCTGACTAGGCTTGAGCTCACTTTGTAGCCCAGGCTGGTCTCAAACTCACAATAATCCTCCTGCCTCTGCCTCCTGAGTGCTGGGATTACAGACATGTGCCACTACAGGTGGATACAAGTTTTTGAAAACTGTAATGTTCAGATAGAAATAGATTTTTATCACTGGCAACAAACATTGTCAGTTGTTTACCTTGATGTGAAGGACTGATTAATTCACTTAAAAAAAAAACTACCAGATACCTGGGTTTGAAGAATATTTTTTCATTCTTACAAGTTAAAATGGCATTTGTTCCATGCTTCCTATTTTAACATGCATTTTGACATATCTATTTGACATGCAGAATATTTTTTTAAATGTGTTCATTTTTTTAAAATGTGTTCAAGCTGGGCTCGGTGGCACATTCCTGGAATTCCAGCACTCTGGGAGGCTAAGGCAGAGGTGCTGCAAGTTCAAACCCAGCCTCAGTAAAACTTAGTGAGGTCCTGTCTCAAAATCAGTCAATAAAGAGACCCAGGGATATAGCTCAGAGAGAAAGCACCCCCTGTTGAGATTTTTTTTTTTTTTTTTTTTTTTTTTTGCAGAACCAGGGATTGAACTCAGGCCCTTGTGCTTGCCAGGGAAGCACTTATTCTGCTGAGCCATATCCCCAGCCCTGGGGTTGAGATTTTTATGGCAATGATGATTTTACTGCTTCAAAAGGACACTCAGAAGTGAGTGTGACTTCCAGGAAAATGGGCAGTGGAGAGCAGCAGGGAAAGCCTCTCTAAGCCTCTCCGCCCAGGTGCTGGAATATAACAAGGAGAGGAAGACAGGACAGAGGGAGCTGGTGCCCTGGGTCCAGGAAGGGTCTGATGTGCACATTGGAGCCCATGGAGAGAATGAAGAGAGAAACTGCGAGGAAGGAGGGAGAGGTGAGCCCAAAGGCCTGCAGGGATGGACACAGCAGTGTAAGCGGGGAGAAAGCGGTAGATGGGGAGGACTGTGCTAGCTGGGGGCTGTGTTTGGTGCTGTCATTATTGCTGATGGTACCACTTAAGCTAGCAGGACACAGTTGTTTGAACCAGCTTTCTTCCTGGTATTCCAAAACTGGGACTGACTAAGGGGCCTAGAAAATACTGTAGCACAGCGCTGAAGAACCGGGGCTGGGCCAGGCAGGCCACAACTTCTCAGTCCTAACAAACTGAGGAGCTGGGATCTTGCAGCAGACTCAAAACTCAAGACTTGCTACACCTCAAAGATGCCTCTGAGTAGACGCTTCCAAAGGGCTGTAAATACTAGCAATAGAATAAGTTATCATAGGCAACTTACAAGCATTCACCAAAGAATTAATTTTTTCTAAGGGGCCAGGGAGATAGCTTAGCAGCATAAGTGCCTGCCTCACAAGCACAAGGTCCCAAGTTCAATCCCCAGTACAGCAAAATATAAAACAAAAATTTTTAAAAAGGAAAAGAAAATTAGAAGACACTTAAACAAGATGTAATCTCACATCCAGTTCACCAAAAGCAAATCCAGGGGGGCAATGTGTCCCGTCCAGCGGGTCAGTCAATGCAGGTCACCTAGGGGAGGAGAGGGGACTGACGAAGACAAAGAACAGGTGCGCGAGAAATGGAGACAAGACAGGATTCTGATCAAGTCTCGTTTATTCAAGGAAGCAATACAGCTTATATAGCAGAGGGAAGGGAAGTCAATATCACTAATGACGTAGGTGTATTAGGGTAATGCTATAGGCTAACAATACTCAGGTGACCAACTAAAGGAGCATGTGACAGGAAGTCTAACCAAAGGAACACGAGGCAGGAAGTCATGATGCAGCAATTTTACAGGAAGTGTAACTTATATCCATAAAAGGAATAGAAACGAAGGCTTC